>QQZM01000005.1:562429-575891 GCA_013365045.1 Geotrichum candidum | reverse complement strand
GGGTACTTTCCTCCATACAACTCTCTCTTGACGATAGAGTAGTAGTGGCTGGTTTCACCTGGTGTGTCATAATCTGATTGCCATTCGTTACGCGAAGCAACATGCAAACTGCTTTTCAGCTTTTGCAAGGCTTTTTCTGATCTCACGCCGCGTAAGTAGTTCGATAGCTTCCATGGTGGACGCTTGCTCCAATATTTGTCATCGTCAATTCCGTTCATTTGCTTAACTCTAGCAAATAGCTTTTCAAGGTCGCCCTTTGCTAGCTTACTGCTGTTTGCGAGTTTTCACACCGGGTTTCTTGGACTTACATCACGAATGGCACGGATGGGTGTTTGTTGTATACCGTCTTCAAATTGTCGTCTTTGTTTTTGCCTTCATCCACCTCAAAATCATCCATTTCTCACGACAAGGATTGGAATCATCGAGGATGAATTGTTGAGAATATGCCAAGTAAAACCTAATAGGCTTACTGTCGTAGTTTGTTTATACCATGTTGTTTGCTATCTTTTGATAGCTGGTGCTTTTAACGTCATCCCAGGACGTTTATTTCTTATTAATTATTTCTTTGTGTGCTTTCTTTTATTTTTATTTCAAGTTCAACTTAAGACTGATTCTTTTCAAATTTGTAAGACAACGGACTGAGGTTAGCGAAGTATAACACTAAAGGCAAACGGGAGAGGAAGCTTACAAAGACTGTGGATAATAATAGAGTAAAGAGACTAAGGTGGTAGGGAGGTGGTTCTGTGATAAAAGGTTGGTTTCTTAATTATACGGAAAATTATGTAGTATTTATAGACAAAGTTGAAATAAAATAAATAGCAATTCACGAAGCAAAATAATAGAAGATAAGATAAAAGCAATTGAAGTAATTTGAAGCAATGATAATCCTGATAGCAATAGCAATCATGAAACAGAAGATATGAGTTACTTTGTAAGACCAACAAGGAATTGTTGACCAGGTTCTAAGAGTAACTGTATCAAGTGGCTTCAATATGTACAGTAAAGATTATTGTGAGAATAAAGAACTTAGTTAGTACTTGTGACGCTTCACGGCACTGGGTACAACCATGGACTTTAAGGTATAACACTTGTACCTGTAATGAAGAATAGGATAAGTCATAACCAAGGATGATTCCTTACAAGATTTGTAATGCAACGGACTGAGGTTAGCGAACTTCTAATAAAATTAACGAACGAAGTGGAGAGGAAGCTTACAAAGAGAGGAGGAATAAACTGAAGGTAGTAGTAGAATTGTTTTGTGCAAAAGACTTGTCTTTTCCTTTTTTAATTATAGAAGAAATTATGAAGTATTTATAGACAAAATTAGAATAAAGATAAAGTAATAAAAATAATGAACATAAAAAGAAGAAGAGGCGGAAATGGCCAGATACTGGAAATTATCAAAGACGAATAGGGGGATTGACAAAGAGCATGAAGCTCGGTTAGACAAACATGAGGATGCTTCATGTCGGGATCTGCTCGTTGGTTAAGTGTGGGAAAGGATTGGCATTTGTGATGCAATTGCAAGACATGCATCAAGAGACATAAGACTTATGTTTTGCAGAAGTATGTTGAGTCCTAAGTGGGGCTCCTTCCTTACAAGATTTAGATTTAGGGAGTTTGGCCGAGTGGTCTAAGGCGCTAGCTTCAGGTGCTAGTCTCGAAAGAGGCGTGGGTTCAAACCCCACAGCTCTCAATTTTTTAAGAAACATTTTTGATTTAATGCTTTTTACAATAGCTTATTATAGGCTAGCAATTGTTAAATGGAGCTGAGTAAATCTGCCATTATAAGGAAGCAGTGAAAAATGAATATATCTAAAAATATCATGTTTTACTTTTATTTTAAACCCATAATTGGGCCAGAGTTTGAGTCAGGATCCGACCAGTGAACTGGTGAGTGCGGTCCCGAATTAACCATCCTAACGGCTCATATGGTTTTTTTTTTGAATTGGGTACATGCGATATCTTCCTAGAACGCGTTCTTTTTGTTGGAAATATACCAGTGTCACATGAGCTTAACAAGTGTGTACCTCCAGAAGTATTTACTTATCTTCTATCTTTCTAGAAATGGAAAGAAGACTAAAAGAAGATCTAAGAACCAAAGTCTAAAACCTAAAACTTAAAACAAAAGGTGCTTTACAGAGTATACAAGCACCTGTATTTTCCTAATTATATTTTATATTTTATTTTTTATTTTATAACAGATAAATTACAAATAACAATACCAACTACTATTCTTCTTTGTTCAATTTACTTCTCACTTCCTACCTTACTATATCGGATTTAGTCAGCAAGCTTCAACAATAAGTATCTACATTTTTCATGTTCTTTTATAGTTTTATATCTATAACACATAAATTACCAATATTCAAACCAATTACTTTTCTTTGTTATTACTTTTACTTCTAACTACTCTCCTACAATGTCAGTTTTACTTAGCTCTATTCAACAACTGGAGTATAAAGTTTCCCACATCTGGCTCAATCACTGATTTCTCTTACACATTATCTTTGGGTGTGAAAATATCATGATGCGTCTGTCTTCTTTATTTGCCTAATGCAACATCTGGATTATTTTTTAATAGTCAACATATTCTCCAATATCATATCGTGGTTTTGGGGCTATATGTTGGAAATATACAAGTTTCAGATGAGCTTTACAAGTGTGTACCTCTAAAAGTATTTACTTCTATCTTTCTAGTTTTGGAGAGAAGACTAAAGATCAAAGAACAAAAGCCAAAGAGTTAAAACGCAAGCTTTACGAGTTTAAAATTTTATTATTATGGTGCTTCACAAGTATATTAGCATCATTATTTTTCTTTTTGCATTTCCTATATTTTTATAATACGTGAATCACCCATAGCAAACCAATTACTATTCTTTTTTGTTAAATTTACTTTTCACTTCCTACTTCACTATGTTGTATTTAGTCCGCTAACTTCAACAAAGGAGTCTTAGAAATACTGAAGAGTCATCACCTTTAAAAACAAATGCTGCGTTAATGGATGGATATCGAAAGTTGCAGTAAGAAGTTAAGAGGGCCAGGAGGGTTCAGGCAAGAACATTGACTTTATGGAATATTACATCAAAAAAACTTAAACGGTGCAAAAATAAATTAGAAAAGGAAAAAAGAAGGGATTCAAAAGCGATTGCCTATACCTATCCCAGATGATAAGTGTTGAATTTCGCTGACTAAATCCGACATAGTAAGGTAGGAAGTGAAAAGTAAATTAACAAAGAAAAATAGTAGTGGGTATTGTTATTGGTAATTTATCTGTTATAGAATAAAATAAAATATAAAATATAATCAAGAAAATACAGGTGCTTATATACTTTGTAAAGCACCTTTTGTTTTTAAAACTTATGTTTTAACCTCTTAGACTTTTGTTCTTAGATCTTCTTAGTTTTCTTTCCAATTCTAGAAAGATAAAAAATAAGTAAATACTTGTGGCGGTACACACTTGTCAAGCTCATGTGACACTGGTACATTTTCAACAATAAGGTCGTTCAAGCCATTAAGGATGACCAATACAGGACCACACTCACCGATTTAGCGAACGGTCCCTGATCCAATTTCATACTCAACTATGGGTTCAAAATAAAAATAATAATAAACACGATCTTTTGAGATATACCCAATTTTCTATCTTGTTTTATTAGTAATATATAATTTTTAAAATCTATATTTGTATATGGTATTGATGAAAAAATTGTTGAAAGATACGATCAGTCTGGCAGTAATTGATATTACTTGACAGATTATAATCTCTACCTCAGAACCTTTCTCATTGAACGTTCTTATTGAACGTTCTTTATGTTGGTTGACTTCAAACCACATTCTCATATAAATGAGATTGTTATGTGATATTATTGTTAAAGCTATAACCCTAACTGATGTCAGGTGGTTATATAGGTTAGGGTTTTATCCCTCTGGTATATATAAACCCATCTTTTGTTACTTTTATAATTCTTTCCTTCAATTAATCAATCTTCATCCTTTTTATCTTACCATATACATCACTCACCATCCACACTTCCTTTGTTGGAAGTGTGTTGGCTCTAGTTCAGTAGACCTCAGTAGGCATATCTCTCAACAAAAGTGTTGTGTTTGTTTACAATATGATTTAAAAAAACTAAAATTGTTCCGATATCAGCCAGTTCCGTTGTCTGGCACCAGCCTATATGTTAAACATTGTGATATATGAAGTCAATGAATGTTTATATTCTTTATTTTTGTTTACAAATGTTGAACAAAGCTGAGTAAACCTGACATTGTAAGAAAGTAGTGAAAAGTAAAAGTAATAACAAAGAAAAGTAATTAGTTTGAATATTGGTAATTTATGTGTTATAGAAGTAAAATGGAAAGATTATAAAAAACAGTAAAATGTAGATACTTATATACTTGTAAAAGATTCAAGTTCTTCAAGGTAAGATAACTTATATCTCTTCTAATCATTATCGTTTACCATGTGATTGTAAACTTGCTCTTATATTAAGCACTGGATAATAGATTATATATCTTTCTTAAATAGACTTTAGAAAGATAAGATATAAGTATATATCTGTTCAGGTAGACCTTTGATTGGATGAGATGACACAGATACATTTTCAACAACAAAGACTTTTCAATTATTTTTACCCATTACTATATGTTATTGGTTTTTTCTAGAAACAACTAACAGCTAATAAATGTTACTAGCTATTACAAAGCAAGATCTGTTTAAGTAAACCTTTTAGTAATGATTTCTTGAAAGTCATTGAATATATTTGAAAAAGTGAAAAAAAGAAAACTTAATGATTGTAAACTAAAAGCTTTTAAAATGATAACTGAGATGATAAGAGAAATGAACAACCAAGCGAGATGAACACTTTTCTTCACCTTCAAGATATATATAACTATAAAAATTTTACGAACCATCTAATCACTTAAAACTAGTTGCTATACTCTTTTCCAGACGTATGGATTACTACTTGACATGTTTTTGAATTATGTCCGGGCTTGCTGGATACTCTGCAGCGCCTTTTCCTCGGTCGCAACGATTTTTTTTGACCACCACTTCTTGAAGATTCAACCACTACCTGAGAATCAACATCCAGCTGAGAAATTGCTTGCCTTTCTTCCTCTACTGTCATAACCCCTCTTTTCAGTGACGAAGTCCTTTTGCCCTCCAGTGTCGGCTAAGTATCTCATTTGCCTGTCAAAGGTTTTGGACTTCTGCTTTTACTAGAGCTAACTCATGCATAATTGCCATTGTTCCTTTAGAAAAAGACTTTAATTCTTCTAAAATTGACTCTGGGTAGCTACTATAATGTTCTCTGATTCGTTTTTCAAGGTATTCAAATTGAAATTCAGCCTCAAGGACGGTAATGTTAGAATATGGAGTTAACCACCACTATACACACTTCCTATAAGGAAGGAAGTGTGTAGGCTGTGTGAAGTATGTATGTAAAATAAAGAATAGAAGATTGATTAATTATTATAAAAATACAAGATAAAGAAAAAGTAGAAGGGTTTATATAGATATTGGGAGATTAGATAGCAAACATATTACTAAGCTTTGACTATCAACATAATACACACATTAGTGTGTATTTGCCACTGAGTACTTTTCAACACTTCTCCTTTTTATGGAATCACCACACAAGGAATTAAGGAAACAATCAAAAAAGGAAAAGTTGTAGATACCATAAAACCCATCAAGCAAAAAGTACTTTCTAACTAATTGTTTGAAATAATAATTAGAAGTCATCATCAGTAGAACAAGGTGTAGCATAACAGTTACCGATATTGTAGTACTGCTTGTGCATCACAAACATGATTGCGGTAACCCAAAAAATGAACAGCTTGCAGGGTCAAAGTTAACAGTATGTGGTTGAAGTAACTGAGACTATACTGCTATCTGGTCCTTGACATGTGCAGGTATTTTATCAAATCACTGTAAACAACCTGGGACGACTTTCAGAAAAACGGTAAGATATGGATGAAATAACTATTACCAGAACTACTGAGAAAATCACTGCGACTAATATAGTGAGTAGATTTGCAGAAGATGATAGAGGAAAGTTCATTTCCAGAGTCACAGGCATCTGAAGAATGAAATGACTTGTCAGAGTCAGTGGTGTTAGACACACTATACTCATTAAACAGTATAACATCAGCTTCCCCTTGCGTCAAAACCACTGGCTCAAAAGGAGAGAAAGCTGGGGACGTAGGAGAGCTAAGTGAACATAGAAATTGTGTTCATTGCCTTGATTAAAAAATCAACAAGAAAATAGAAATGTACTTGCCAATAAACTGATATTATCAGAGCAAAAATAGTCATCAACAATAATGACAAAGTAAAAGGAACTGTTAATGTTGGGAACATACTAGTCCACAAACATCAGTATGAAAAAAATTAAAGATCGGAAGGCTTGAGAGTGCACTTCCCCTAAACATAAAAGACACAGGAGGAGTCAGACCAAGCCTTAAAACAAATCTCACTAGAGAAGACTTTTGTTGCGAGATATGCCTACTGAGGTCTACTGCACTGGAGCCAACACACTTCCAGTGAAGGAAGTGTGGATGGTGAGTGATGTATATGGTAAGATAAAAAGGATGAAGATTGATTAATTGAAGGAAAGAATTATAAAAGTAACAAAAGATGGGTTTATATATACCACAGGGATAAAACCCTAACATATATAATCACCTGACATCAGTTAAGGTTATAGGTTTAACAATAATATCACTTGACAATCTCATTTATATGAGAATGTAGTTTGAAGTGAACCAACATAAAGAACGTTCAATGAGAAAGGTTCTGAGGTAGAGATTATAATCTGTCAAGTAATATAAATTACTGCCAGACTGATCGTACCTTTCAACAACTTTGAGTAGACCAGCAAGCTTACGATGGCAAGACTTGATGGCATAGGCCAGTTGCTGATGTCTCATAAAGACAGCAGTTAAAAACTGGCATCGAGAGCTGCGCAACAGCATGGGAATCTGTAGGCATAAATGGCTTGAGAATAAGCTCCCACAAGTTGCTGCTATTGATTGCAGCTAACAAGCATTCGATACCAGACCAAGTGGAATAGAGCTTGCCTTTGTGGAAAAAAAAATAAAAGAAAATGACATCCGGTGCACTGCTGGTGGATAAAATATTCACACCAATATAGAAAATATGCAGTACGCGGTGTATGGTGATGACTTGTAGTTGTACATCACAGATACTATCAGCAGGAACATGGCCATCTGCATCAGTATCCAAATATCAAGCGTCCACACTACAAGGATTTAAAATATGTTCTTAGTTCGTGGGCCAGAGTGGCTTGAACACCTTAAGGTATTCCTCAGCAATTTGAATGTACCTGTCTGCTGGAACCAGGTTTTCCACAGGAATTAAATGTTACCAACAATGTGGCTATGGAAATAAAAACTTGATATGACCAATATAGAAATAGGTCTTAGGAATATTATTCGTAACATGTAATGGAGTTTGCCAAGTAAAATAAATTGTTGTATGAACCAAAACTGTGTTGAGAGATATGCCTACTGAGGTCTACTGAACTAGAGCCAACACACTTCCAACAAAGGAAGTGTGGATGGTGAGTAATGTATATGGTAAGATAAAAAGAATGAAGATTGATTAATTAAAGGAAAGAATTATAAAAGTAACAAAAGATGGGTTTATATATACCAGAAGGATGAAACCCTAACCTATATAATCACCTGACATCAGTTAGGGTTATAGGTTTAACAATAATATCACTTGACAATCTCATTTATATGAGATTGTGGTTTGAAGTGAACCAACATAAATAACGTTCAGTAAGAACGTTCAATGAGAAAGGTTCTGAGGTAGAGATTATAATCTGTCAAGTAATATCAATTACTGTCAGACTGATCGTATCTTTCAACACTAGCCACTGTTAATGACAGCAACTTGTGGGAGCTTAACCTTAAACCAATTTGGCCCACGGATTCTCGTGCCGTGGTGCCGGCTACCCCAATTTTAGCTGCTGTGCCTGCCTCTGTGTGGCATCAGCGCCTGGGTCATGCCAGTGAATCTTCTCTTAAAAGGCTTGCTGGCCCACTCAAAATATCCCCTGGTAAAATTTCCAAAGCCTGTTCTCATCCCTCCTGTACTGTCTGTGTTCAGGGGAAGTCTACTATCAGGCCTCTTACTCTTTCCAAATCTCGAGCCTCTAGACCGCTTGAGCTTCTCCATACTGATGTCTCTGGTCCCAAGAATGTACCCAACATTGATGGCTCTCTTTACTTTGTCACTATTATAGATGACTATTCTCGTTTTGCTCATGTCAGTCTCGTGGCAAACAAGTCTGATACCCAAACTTGCCTTCGGCAATTTATCCTTGATGCCGAGGCTGCCTTTTCTGGCCAAGGTTTTAAAGTCCAGAAAATTCGCAGTGATAATGGTGGCGAATATAGCTCTCATGTTCTTGCTGAATTCCTGTCTGAGCGTGGTATTGAGCACAATTTTACTGTTCCCTATAAACCACAGCAGAATGGCCGTGCAGAGCGTCTTAATCGCACTCTTCAAGACAAGGCCCGCTGCTTGCTCATCCAGTCAAAACTTCCGCATCAGTTTTGGGGTGAAGCAATTCTTACTGCTACATTCATTTACAATAGGCTTCCTTGCAGCGCTCATGGTGATGCGCCTGCTGCCTTATGGAATGGTGTTACTCCTGACCTCAAACTCACTCGGGTTTTTGGCTGCTCTGTACATGTTGTGATTCCGCGTGCGCGCCGTGAAGCCAAATTTGACTCTCTTACTGTAGAGGGTGTTTTCATTGGCTATAGTGTACACCGCAAAGCCTTTCGCGTCTTTACTAAGGATGGTCGTGTTGTCGAATCTGCAGATGTCGTTTTTGATGAGACTCTTTTTCCTGGAGTCGATTCTGGCGTTTTGGCACCTACTTCAGTAGGCGCTGACAGTTCCACTGTTGCCGTCTCCCATTCGGGTTATACCCACTCTTCTCCGCCTGCTGATGCATCTGCTGTGGCAGTTACCTCTCCCTCTGAAGAGTTACCTGATGCTGATCCTTCTGAGTCGCTGGCCCTACCACTTCCTGAGCCAGTGATTTCGACACAAGGGGAAGCTGTTGTTCGGCAATTTAGCGAATATGGTGTGTCCGACTCCACTGACTATGAAGACTTTCATGAGTATTCAGATGCCCAAGATCCTAAAGATGCACCATCTACTACTGTCACTAACGTTCCTACTACTCGTGGTCCTGCCGCTTCATCTACTATTGTAGTTGATATCTCTAGTAGTGAATCCGACGACATTTATCCTCGTCGCCCTCGTACTTGTGGAACTCTTCGTACGGCTGAGCTTTTAGTTCCTGCCTCACAGCCAATTACACGCACGTACACAGAGCGCGCCTCTAGTAATGAACATGAGCCATCCCGTCCTAGACCTACTTCTTCTCCTAGTGACACTCTTCATCCTGTTGAGTATACTGAGCGTCGTGATGATACCAAAAATACTTCTGAACTAGTTTTACTAGCAACGCCTGCTACACTTACTTATGGTAATGCGATGGCTTCGCCCGATGCTGACTATTGGCGGCAAGCGTGTCAATCAGAAATTGATTCACTTATGCTCAACAATACTTGGACCCTTGTTAAGTCTCCTCCTGGTCGCAAGGCCATTGGTAGCAAATGGGTATTCAAAGTCAAGGAAAATGTTGATGGCTCTATTGATCGTTACAAAGCTCGACTAGTTGCACAAGGCTTTTCTCAAATTGAAGGCATAGACTATAATGAGACATTTGCTCCAGTTGTTCGGTATGAAACTGTCCGGCTTCTTTTTGCTATTTCTGCCCAGTTTCAGATGCTCGTTCACCACATGGATGTCACCACTGCTTTTCTTAATGGTGACCTGAGTGAAGAGATCTATATGAAACAACCAAAGGGCTTTGAAAAAAAAAGGCCATGAAGACTTGGTATGCAAACTCAATAAAAGTCTCTATGGCCTCAAACAAGCTTCTTTATGTTAGAATGAAAATATTGGGTCTGTTCTTACTGTTGAAAGATACGATCAGTCTGACAGTAATTGATATTACTTGACAGATTATAATCTCTACCTCAGAACCTTTCTCATTGAACGTTCTTACTGAACGTTATTTATGTTGGTTCACTTCAAACCACAATCTCATATAAATGAGATTGTCAAGTGATATTATTGTTAAACCTATAACCCTAACTGATGTCAGGTGATTGCATAGGTTAGGGTTTTATCCCTCTGGTATATATAAACCCATCTTTTGTTACTTTTATAATTCTTTCCTTTAATCAATCAATCTTCATCCTTTTCATCTTACCATATACATCACTCATTATCCACACTTCCTTCACTGGAAGTGTGTTGGCTCCAGTGCAGTAGACCTCAGTAGGCATATCTCTCAACACTAACTTCACTTGGATTCTCTCGTAATGAAAGCGACTATGGTCTTTACTCTCAAGTATCTGGCCGTGATCTTGTTCTTCTTGCTCTCTATGTTGATGATCTTCTAATCGCTGGTGCTAATCCAGCTCAAGTTGATACTATCAAAGGTAAGTTAGCTTCTGTCTTTAAAATGAAAGACCTTGGTCCTGCTTCCTATTTTCTTGGAATGCGTATCAACCAAACCAAGGACTTCATTACTCTTGACGTGTCTAAGTATGTCACTGATACTCTCAAACACTTTGGCATGTCTGACAGCAAATCCGCTCCTACTCCCCTGCCTTCCACTCATCTCTTTGAATTTAAAGATTCGGATCCCGATGCTGATGCCACTCTGTTTCGTAGCATTGTTGGCAAACTTATTTATGCTGCAAATTGTGCTTGACCGGATTTAGCTACTGCTGTGGGTTTCCTCAGCCGCCATATGAAGGTTTTTAAGGCTATCCACCTCAACGCTGCTAAGCATACCCTTTGCTACTTGGCTGGCACTGTTGATCTTGGTATTACATACCGTCGGCAGAACAATTTTGAGCTTGTAGGATATGCTGATGCTGACTGGGGTTCCGACTCTAAGGACCGGATATCTATCTCAGGATATTTATTCAAACTTTCTGGTGGTCCGCTCACTTGGGCATGCCGTAAGCAAAAGACTGTAGCTGGGTCTTTGTCTGAAGCTGAGTATGTCGCCCTTAGTGAAGCTGCTAAAGACTGTGTCTGGCTCCTTCAGATTGCTTCTGAGATTAAGATTGATATTCCCAAGCCGGTAACTATTCATGAAGACAACCAAGGTTGTATTGCCATTGCTCAGAATCCTGTTCATCACTAACATACTAAAAACATGGATATTAAGTACCATATCTCGAGACAACTTACTCGAGAAGGTGTGATTCACATTGAGTATCTTCGCACTGAAGTCATGATTGCTGATATGTTTACTAAGTCTCTCGACCGTGTTAAATTCAGAGAATTACATGACTTGCTTGGTATGGCACACCTTGGTAACTCAGTGACAAGGGGATGTGTTGGAAATGTACCAGTATCACATGAGCTTAACAAGTGTGTACCTCCAGAAGTATTTACTTATCTTCTATCTTTCTAGAAATGGAAAGAAGACTTAAAGAAGATCTAAGAACCAAAGTCTAAAACCTAAAATTTAAAACAAAAGGTGCTTTACAAAGTATATAAGCACCTGTATTTTCTTGATTATATTTCATATTTTATTTTCATTCTATAACACATAAATTACAAATAACAATACCTACTACTATTCTTCTTTGTTTAATTTACTTTTCACTTCTTACCTTACTATGTCGGATTTAGTCAGCGATGTTCAACATGAAGAAACGTTTTCTCCGGTAGTTAGACCTGAGAGTATCCGTTTATTGGTTGCTATTGCTGCACAACTTGGAGGTAGTATTCATCAGATGGATGTGACTACAGCTTTCTTGAATGGAAAGCTCGACGAAGAGATTTATGTCAAACAACCTATGGGTTATGTCCAAAAGGGTTTTGAAGACAAAGTATACAAACTGAAGAAAAGCTTATATGGTCTTAAACAAGCACCCTTATGTTGGAACAAAGAAATTGACGGCGTTCTGACCAAATTTGGATTTACCAGAAACAAAGCTGATCATGGTGTCTATGTTAAAGGCAAAGGAAAAGACTGGATTTCAGTAGCTTTGTATGTTGATGACTTGCTGATCATTTCTGCAAATGATAGTGAAGTTAGCAAAGTCAAAAAGTGTCTCTCGTCAGTTTTCAAAATAAAAGACCTTGGTTTGGTTGAATATTTTCTCGGTATGAAGTTTACAAAAACTAAAACTGGCTACCATATCAGCCAAGCTAAGTACATTAAAGAAAATTTTGGAAGTTTTTGGAATGGCTGATTGCAATCCTGCAAAAGCACCTATGGTTGGAAATCGGGATCTGGATAAAGATCAAAGTGAGTCTGTGGATAAAACTTTGTATCGCAGTATGATTGGAAAGTTGTTGTATGCTGCTAATTATACCAGACCCGACATTAGTTATGCAGTCAGCCTATTGTCAAGATACCTCAACTGTCCTAGGACAATCCATTTGAAAGCTGCCAAACATGTTTTGAGATATTTAAAAGGCAATCCTGGCCTTGGTATTGAGTTCAGTCGCCAGCCAAAGTTCTCTCTTGAGGCATATTGTGATGCCGATTGGGCTGGTGATAAACAAGATCAAAAATCCACTATTGGGTATTGTTGAGAAATATGCCTACTGAGGTCTACTGCACTGGAGTCAACACACTTCCAGTGAAGGAAGTGTGGATGGTGAGTGATGTATATAGTGAGATTGAAGGGATGAAGATTGATTAATTAAAGGAGAGAGTTGTAAAAGTAACAAAAGATGGGTTTATATATACCAGAGGGATAAAACCCTAACCTATATAATCATCTGACATCAGTTAGGGTTATAGGTTTGACAATAATATCACTTGACAATCTCATTTATATGAGATTGTGGTTTGAAATGAACCAACATAAATAACGTTCAATAAGAACGTTCAATGAGAAAGGTTCTGAGGTAGAGATTATGATCTGTTAAGTAATATCAATTACTGCAAGACTGATCTTACCTTTCAACAAGTATGTGGTAATTGCGTCTAATGGAGCAATATGCTGGAAAAGCAAGAAGCAGTCTGTTGTAAGTCTGTCAACAACTGAGGCAGAATATATGGCTGTAGGGGAAATCACTAAGGAGGTACTTTGGATCAAGAATATAATTTCTGAACTACATTTGGAAGTACCTTTACCAGTGACAATTCACGAAGACAACAATGGATGTCTGAATCTTAGCAAAAACCCCGTACACCATAGCCGGACTAAGCATATTGACATCAGACATCACTTTTTGAGAGATCATGTACAGAGTGGAGATATTACTCTTCGGGCTATTCAAAGTTAATACATGATAGCAGATATGTTAACCAAAAATTTGGGAGCAGTCCAATTTCAAAAGTTAGTTAAAGAAATGGGGCTGTAC
>QQZM01000005.1:520594-562248 GCA_013365045.1 Geotrichum candidum | reverse complement strand
GAGATAGCAAAATAAAGTTTATGAAAAGTTTATTTTGCAATTTAGAAAATTATATAAACAGGGGTTTTTTCCCAATCTTTGAAAATATTTTTTAAGTAACAACAATAATAATTAAGACAGTTTTAAAATAATCAATCACTACTTTATCAACTATGAATCGACTTAACCTTTCTCAAGAATCATTTAACTTTGCTAAGCAAGAATTACAACAAGGATATGCCAAACAAATCTTCCCCTAAATGTACAATGACATACACTGATAAGAAAAAAAGAAAAAAATTTTTGAAAAAACCGAATTAGGAAAGCAAAAAATTGCTAGGACAGTGCTGACCGAGATGGTTAGGATAGGTAACCAAAATGTAAGAAATCGACCTCAAGTCTATTTCTTCCTTCATTCCTAATGTTCGCCCTCCTTCCTAATTGGGCTATTCCCTTACCCTCATTTTCACTTGTTCTAGTTTAGTTTAGTTTATGTAAAACCTTTCTTGATTCTTCCCTTCTAGAAGGTCAAGCGTTAGACATCAGAAATAAAGATTATATAGTTGTGTGTGTGTATTGATCTGTATTACGAGTCTATAGAACGCATTGTGTTTATTCCTTTAATTACCTTATTACTTATATTCCCTTTCAGCGCTTCTTCACCGCTTATTTCCTGAGACTTCAATCCGAACTCTTACACTTGGTAGCGACAAATTTTTCTTTCCACCCCTATTAAAACGTTCAACCAATGACTGGTCCAGGCATGGCCGGCACCGGCATGCCCGTTATAGCTCCAGTCCACCCCGCTAAGTATGACGGAACTAGAAACGCTAAAGCAGTTAATAGATTTCTCTCCAAAGTCGATAACTTGTGTTTCCTCAGATACCCCGACTCGGCCGTCTGGTCGTTGGTCGCTAGACAATACCTTGTCGAAGAGGCCGCTGAGTGGTATCGCGGTTGGAATACCGATCACGAACGTGTACCTTGGGAGAAATTTCAAGAGGACATGAAGAATACGTTCTACCCTCCGGACCACCAAAATGTTATGCTAGAAAAGTTCGAAAACCTACGCTGTGAGGATTCCATATCCTCTTATAACATTCAATTTCTTGAGCTCATGAAACAGGTCAGTCCCGGATACCACACGGACAAATCTCGTATGCGTTGCTACAAGCGAGGTCTACCTCCCAAGGCCCTAAGCTTTGTACTGTTGCGGGATGACCAAGACTTGGAGAAACTCATGACTGCAGCTCAACGTTGGAAACGAGAGATTGCCCCGATCGAAAAAGCAACATCGGATCGACAGAACAATTCCGCGGACGCCCCGACAACGGATTACTGCTCCCACTGCAGTCACTGCAACAATCATGAAAACGAAGAACCCCATCCTTCCGCTTTCCGTCCTCAACTACACCCACGCGCCTATTACTCTCCGGTTCCGAACTACTACCCTCATCATCCACCCACTAGTTATTCCGCTAGAGAGAGTAACGGACCGGAACCCATGGACTTATCCGCTATTTAAGGAAGACCGGCTACAAGAGACGAGCAATTGTGGTTGTACTTGTTGTAATTCTTGCTCAGCAAGGTTAACTGATTCTTGAGAGAGGTTAAGTCGATTCATAGTTGATAAAGTAGCAATTGATTATTTTAAAACTGTCTTAATTATTATTGTTGTTACTTAAAAATATTTTCAAAGATTGGGAAAAAACCCCAGTTTATATAAATTTCTAAATTGCAAAATAAACTATTCATAAACTTTATTTTGCTATCTCGAATATTTTTTTTCTTGAATATTCCAGAAATGGAATATTCCACTTCTAGAATATTCTATTTCCAGAACACTCTTTTTCTAGAGCGTTCTAGTAATAAAATGTTCTACCAAAGAACCATTAATGCCTCAAGGTCACATGTTGACACCATATTACTTTCAACATTAGGTTTTAGACTTTGGTTCTTAGATTTTCTTTTAGTCTTCTTTTCATTTCTAGAAAGATAAAAGATAAGTAAATACTTCTGGAGGTACACACTTGTCAAGCTCATGTGACACTGATACATTTTCAACAGTCAAGATTCACAGAGATTGACTTAGGTCCTAAACTTGAATTCATTCATTTTAC
This sequence comes from Geotrichum candidum, assembly GCA_013365045.1. NCBI lineage: Eukaryota > Fungi > Ascomycota > Dipodascomycetes > Dipodascales > Dipodascaceae > Geotrichum > Geotrichum candidum. The sequence goes on along the minus strand of QQZM01000005.1, from coordinate 560,149 downwards.
AAAGAAAAAAAGGAAAAAAAGAAAAAAAAGAGAAAAAAAAACTTGTTACTGCCAAATGGCAAAGAAAAAAAAGCTCAAAGCCAAGTAAAATTACTTGGTATAATTTTGGATGAACAACTAACTTTTAAAAATCACATAGATAATGTTGAAAGATACGATCAGTCTGGCAGTAATTGATATTACTTGACAGATTATAATCTCTACCTCAGAACCTTTCTCATTGAACGTTCTTATTGAACGTTCTTTATGTTGGTTGACTTCAAACCACATTCTCATATAAATGAGATTGTTATGTGATATTATTGTTAAAGCTATAACCCTAACTGATGTCAGGTGGTTATATAGGTTAGGGTTTTATCCCTCTGGTATATATAAACCCATCTTTTGTTACTTTTATAATTCTTTCCTTTAATTAATCAATCTTCATTCTTTTTATCTTACCATATACATTACTCACCATCCACACTTCCTTTGTTGGAAGTGTGTTGGCTCTAGTTCAGTAGACCTCAGTAGGCATATCTCTCAACAGATAAGGCGCTTGAAAAAGCAAATAGTGCATCTGGAATTATAGCACGACTTGGTGGTGTGAAGCAGGGAATGTCAGGCGTGGCAGTTAGAAGTTTTTTCATGGCTTGCGTGCAACCCATTTTTGAATATGGAATTGAGGTATGGAACTTTGCAATCCAGGGCAAAGACAAGGAAAAGTTCAGAAGTATTCAAGGAAACTGTCTGAAGAGAGCACTGGGCGCCATCAAAACTAATTCTTTTGAAGTTCTTGAGATGGAAGCAGCAGTCCCACCTGTGAATTTGAGACTGGAGTATTTAGCTGCAGTCAAGACAATGAGACTCAAATATGGTTTGAGCAGAGAAAACCCGGTGAGGGAACTTTCTACTATTACTGACAAAAAATCTCCAATAGGCTACAACATGAAGCAACTAAGTGGATTAGAAATTTTGGTGAAACCTGATTTGCCTCCTGGCATAGCACCCTGACTGAATGACCGTGATAAAAAAGAGTACAATAAAAAATGGGAAAACTTCTGGTTACAAACCAAGGTAGTGAAACACACAAACGCTGAAAAATTGCAAGAGAAATGAAAGAATCAATACAACACAGGCGAAAGAGGTAAGCATGAATGGTATTGGAGCATAGTGTTAGAATATGGAGTTAACCACCACTATACACACTTCCTATAAGAAAGGAAGTGTGTGGGCAGTGTGAAATATGTATGTGAGATGAATAGAAGATTGATTGATTACTATAAAAATACAAAATAAAGAGAAAGTAGAAGGGTTTATATAGATATTGGGAGATCAGATAGCAAACATATTACTAAGCTTTGACTATCAACACAATACACACATTAGTGTGTATTTGCCACTGAGTATTTTTCAACATTTGCCACTGAGTACTTTTCAACACATAGTACCCGATGCCCAATTCAGCTTAACGGTTCCCGATTTAATCACCAAACAAATCATGCGGAACAAATCGCGTCACATTTTGAGCATCGTCACCCGGATCCGTACGGGTCATGGCTCAAGCAAAGAGTGGTTTGAGAGATTTCATATACCACAGGACTCTCAAAAATGTGAATGCGGTGAACTCAAGACTTTACGGCATATTCTCATTGAATGTGTGTGGTACGATGACTTAAGACAAAAACTTAAGCGAGTACCACTAGCACTAGACCTCTCGTGTTGAAAGTAATGTGATGTCAACATGTGACCTTGAGGCATTAATGGTTCTTTGGTAAAACATCCTATTACTAGAATATTCTAGAAGTAGAATATTCTAGAAGTGGAATATTCTAGAAATGGGATATTCTAGAAGTAGAATATTCTAGAAGTGGAATATTCTAGAAATGGAATATTCTAGAAGTGGAATGTTCAAGAAAAAGAATATTCGAGATAGCAAAATAAAGTTTATGAAAAGTTTATTTTGCAATTTAGAAAATTATATAAACAGGGGTTTTTTTCCCAATCTTTGAAAATATTTTTAAGTAACAACAATAATAATTAAGACAGTTTTAAAATAATCAATCACTACTTTATCAACTATGAATCGACTTAACCTCTCTCAAGAATCAGTTAACCTTGCTAAGCAAGAATTACAACATCTCGGTGCTGCTAAAAACAAAACAGGGGCTTCAAGCAATTGTTAGCTTCTGGAAACTGAAAGATGAAAATCTCTCATCATCATCACACTGCTGCTAAGGTTCTTTAAGAACGCTTGCTAAAACTATTGTGGATTATCACTTCCCGACGTTTTTATCAACTTAAACTAGTTGTTTTTATTAGGAGGTCTCTAACTTATTGACAGTTTGGGACGAGAATTCTCAGCCAATCCAGGCAATGGCGAGGTGTTATGGCATTTAAGGCGAAAGCTGTTTAAAGGAAATTTCTGAAGAACATCAGTCTTTGTGGTGGTCTGAATTATTTTTATCCCTATTTCTATTCAATATCGTTTGTTATTTTGTTTGTGATTTGTTTTATTAAATAGTTTTTACTATAAGCCAACTGACTGGGCAAAAATATATTATTATTATTATTATTAACTGTAGAAATAACAAGTAATAAAGATTCAAAGATACTAGAATGATTATATTGTACTAAAGGCCTGATCTTGTAAAGATACAGAATTTATGTAGTATTTATAGACAAAGTTGAAATAAAGTAAGTAGCAATTCACAAAGCAAAATAATAGAAAAGATAAAATAAAAGCAATTGAAGTAACTGGAAGCAATGATAGTCATGATAGTGATAGCAATCACGAAGCAGCAGACATGAGTTCTTCTGTAAGAGCAAACAAGGAGTTTACGATAATGCTCTTTGATGAGAGTAACTGTACCACATGGCTTCAGGGTGTATAACAAAGATTATCATGAAAATAAAGAAACTTGGTTGGTACTTGTGGTGCCTCACGGTACTGGGTACAACCATAGGCTTTAAGGTATAACACTTGGATTATAACCATAAGGTTTAAGGTATAACACTTGTATCCATAAGGAGGAATAGGATAAGTCATAATCAGGTATGATCCCTTACATATTTTGTGTAAGGCAACGGACTGAGGTTGACAGGGTATTTTGCTAATAAGCGAATAAAAAAGAAAGCGTTTAAATGTAAAAATAACAATTATATAGAGATTCAAAGATACTAGAAAGTTTATATTGTATTAGAGGCCTGATATTCTAAAGATACAGGAATTATATAGTATTTATAGACGAAAGTTGAGTTCCAAAATAAAATAGGACTTTCCAAAACGGGAATAGCAAAATAACAAACAATAAATTAAGATTCAAAAAAATCCAGAATAGAGGAAAAGGCCAAGATACCGGAAATTGTCAAGGATGACAAAAAGGATTTAAAATTAATGTTGGAAATGTATCAGTGTCATATCAGCTTGACAAGTGTGTGTTGAACGGAACTGAGTGAATCTGACATTTTAAGGAGGTGGTGAAAACTAAATTTAATGAGAAAGAAAAGTAATTGGTTTGAATATTGGTAATATATGTGTTATAAAAGTAAAATAGAAAAATTATAAAAAACAGTAAAATGTAGATACTTATATATTTGTAAAAGATTCAAGTTCTTCATGTTGTAATTCTTGCTTAGCAAGGTTAACTGATTCTTGAGAGAGGTTAAGTCGATTCATAGTTGATAAAGTAGTGATTGATTATTTTAAAACTGTCTTAATTATTATTGTTGTTACTTAAAAATATTTTCCAAAGATTGGGGAAAAACCCCTGTTTATATAATTTTCTGGATTGCAAAATAAACTTTTCATAAACTTTAATTTGCTATCTCGAATATTCTTTTTCTTGAATATTCCAGAATATTCTTTTTCTTGAATATTCCAGAATATTCTTTTTCTTGAATATTCCAGAATATTCTTTTTCTTGAATATTCCAGAATATTCCTTTTCTTGAATATTCCAGAATATTCTTCTTCCAGAATATTCCAGAATATTCTTCTTCCAGAATATTCTTCTTCCAGAATATTCTACTTCCAGAATATTCCACTTCTAGAATATTCCTCTTCTAGACTATTCTATTTCCAGAACACTCTTTTTCTAGAACATTCTAGTAATAGAATGTTCTACCAAAGAATCATTAATGCCTCAAGGTCACATGTTGACACCACATTACTTTCAACACTTCAAGGTGAGATATTTTATATCTTTTCTAATAATTATCGTTTACCATGTGATTGTAAACTTGCTCTTATATCAAGCACTAAATAATAGATTATATATCTTTCTTAAATAGACTTTAGAAAGATAAGAGATAAGTGTATATCTGCTCAGGTACACCCTTAATTGGATGAGGTGACACAGACACATTTCCAACATTTATGTGTTATAGAATAAAATAAAATTTAAAATATAATCAGAAAAATACAGGTGCTTATATACTGTTAAGAGATGTGCCTACTGAGGTCTACTGCACTGGAGCCAACACACTTCCAGTGAAGGAAGTGTGGATGGTGAGTGGTGTATATGGTAAGATGAAAAGGATGAAGATTGATTTATTAAAGGAAAAAATTATAAAAGTAACAAAAAATGGGTTTATGTATACCAGAGGGATAAAAACCCTGACCTATATAATCACCTGACATCAGTTAGGGTTATAGGTTCAACAATAATATTCACATAACAATCTCATTTATATGAGAATGTGGTTTGAAGTGAACCAACATAAAGAACGTTCAATAAGAAAGGTTCTGAGGTAGAGATTATAATCTGTCAAATAATAATAATTACTGCCAGACTGATTTTAACTTTTAACAGCTAACTTACCTTTAACAGTATCAACTTGAGCTGGATTAGCACCAGCAATAAGAAGATCATCAACATAGAGAGCAAGAAGAATAAGATCATGACCAGATTTCCGAGAGTAAAGGCCATACTCGCTTTCATTGCGAGAGAACCCAAGTGAAATAAGCACAGACCCAATCTTTTTATTCCAACATAAAGGAGCTTGTTTAAGACCATAGAAACTTTTGTTGAGTTTGCGTACCAAATCTTCATGGCCTTTTTCTTCAAAGCTCTTTGGTTGTTTCATATAGATCTCTTCACTGAAGTCATCATTAAGGAAAGCAGTGGTGACATCCATGTGGTGAACGAGCATCTGAAACTGGCCAGAAATAGCAAAAAGAAGAAGGACAGTTTCATACCGAACAACTGGAGCAAATGTTTCATTATAGTTTATGCCTTCAATTTGAGAAAAGCCTTGTGCAACTAGTCAACCCTAGTAACGATCAATGGAGCCATCAAAATTTTCCTTGATTTTAAATACCCATTTGCTACCAATAGCCTTGCGACCAGGAGGAAGCTTAACAAGGGTCCAAGTATTATTGAGCATAAGTGATTCAATTTCTGATTGACACGCTTGCTGCCAATGGTCAGCATCAGGTTAAGCCATCGCATTACCATAAGTAATTGTAGCAGGTGTGAGATAGTAGAACCAGTTCAGAAGTATTTTTGGTATCATCACGACGCTCAGTATACTAAATAGGATGAAGAGTGTCACTAGGAGAAGAGGTAGGCCTAGGACGGGATGGCTCATGTTCATTACTAGAGGCGTGCTCTGTGTACGTGCGTGTGATTGGCTGAGAGGCAAAAGCTAGAAGCTCAGCTATACGAAGAGTTCCACGAGTAAGAGGGCAACAAGGGTAAATTTCATTAGATTCACTACCAGAGATATCAACTACAATAGTAGATGAAGCGGCAGGACCACGAGTATGTTAGAATATGGAGTTAACCACTACTATACACACTTCCTATAAGCAAGGAAGTGTGTAGGCTGTGTGAAGTATGTATGTAAAATAAAGAATAGAAGATTAATTAATTATTATAAAAATACAAGACAAAGAGAAAGTAGAGGGGTTTACAGTCAAACCTCGCTATAGGGTACCGCGTTGAAGGAAATACCTCACTAAAGGGATGAAATTGTTGAAGCTCGCTGACTAAATCCGAAAAAGTAAGGTAGGAAGTGAAAAATAAATTAACAAAGAAGAATAGTAGCAGGTATTGTTATTTGCAACTTATGTGTTATAGAATAAAATAAAATATAAAATATAATCAGGAAAATACAGGTGCTTATATACTTCGTAAAGCACCTTTTGTTTTTAGTTTTAGGTTGCTAAAACTTACGTTTCAGCTTTTAGACTTTTGTTCTTAGATCTTCTTTCAGTCTTCTTTTCAATTATAGATGTTGAAGCTCGCTGACTAAATCCGACATAGTAAGGTAGGAAGTGAAGAGTAAATTAAACAAAGAAGAATAGTAGTTGGTATTGTTGTTTGTAATTTATGTGTTATAGAATAAAATAAAATATGAAATATAATCAAGAAAATACAGGTGCTTATATACTTTGTAAAGCACCTTTTGTTTTAAGTTTTAGGTTTTAGACTTTGGTTCTTAGATCTTCTTTTAGTCTTCTTTCCATTTCTAGAAAGATAGAAGATAAGTAAATACTTCTGGAGGTACACACTTGTCAAGCTCATGTGACACTGGTACATTTCCAACAGAATATTCCACTTCCAGAATATTCCATTTCCAGAATATTCCATTTCCAGAATATTCCATTTCCAGTGTTGGAAATGTATCTGTGTCACCTCATCCAATCAAAGGTGTACCTGAACAGATATACACTTATCTCCTATCTTTCTAAAGCCCATTTAAGAAAGATATATAATCTATTATCCAGTGCTTAATATAAGAGCAAGTTTACAATCACATGGTAAACGATAATGATCAGAAGAGATATAAGTTATCTTACCGTGAAGAACTTGAATATTTTACAAGTATATAAGTATCTACATTTTACTGTTTTATATAATTTTTCTATTTTATTTCTAGAACACATAAATTACCAATATTCAAACCGATTACTTTTCTTTGTTATTACATTTACTTTTCACTATTTTCCTACAATGTCAGATTTACTTAGCTCCGTTCAACATCCAGAACACACTTTTTCTAGAACATTCTAGCAATAGAATGTTCTACCAAAAAACCATAAATTCCTCAAGGTCACATATCAACTGCACATTTCTTTTAACACTAACCGCCACAATACACACTCCCTTACTTATGGGAAGTGTGTGGGCTGTATGGAGTATGTATGTGAGATAAGAAATAGAAGATTGAGTAATCATTATAAAACCTACAATAAGTAAAAAATAGAAGATTTTATATAGATATTGGGAAATAAGATAACAAACATATTACTAAAGTTTCGTTGAGTGAAGCCAAATAAATTTGACGTTGTAATAAAGCAGTCAAAAATAAATCTAATAACAAAAAAAAGTAATTACTTTGAATATTGGTAATTTGTGTCATAGAAGAGAAAAATAGAAAAATTATAAAAACAGTAAAATGTAAATACTCATATACTTATTAAAGATTTAAGTTCTTCAAGGTAAGATAACTTATATCTCTTCTAATCATTATCTTTTACCATGTGATTGTAAACTTGCTTTTATTTCAAGCACTGGATAATAATTATATATTTTTCTTAAAGTATACTTAGATAAATAAGATACAAGTGTATATCTGTTCGGGTCCACCTTTGATTTGATGAGGTGACATCGGTACATTTTCAATAGCCATAACTTGACTATACATCTAAAGTGTTAGATTTATATTCGTTCATGTCTGGCAAATAAATAATTAATAACGGATTATAAAAAAGTCCGTATCATATGATCTAACTTACGCTTTCATACTACTTGGTTATAAGTAGTAGTTAGTGTTTTAATTTTTACTTTGCAAGGATTAACTGATTTTTAATAGGTTGAGCCGATTCATAGCTGATAGATTATTTAATTATTATTCAAAATTACGTTAACTATCATTATCATTGTTGTTACTTAAATATTCTCAAAAGATTGGAGGAAAATGTTGAAAGGCACAATCAGTCTGGCAGTAATTGATATTACTTGACAGATTATAATCTCTACCTCAGAACCTTTCTCATTGAACGTTCTTATTGAACGTTATTTATGCTGGTTCACTTCAAACCACGTTCTCATTTATATGAGATTGTCAAGTGATATTATTGTTAAACCTATAACCCTAACTGATATCAGGTGATTATATAGGTTAGGGTTTCATCCCTCTGGTATATATAAACCCATCTTTTGTCACTTTTATACTTTTTTTTTTTTAATTAATCAATCTTCATCCGTTTCATCTTACCACATACATCACTCACCATCCACACTTCCTTTACAGGAAGTGTGTTGGCTCTAGTGCAGTAGATCTCAGTAGACATATACTCCAACACCATGTACTGCATATTCTCTATATTGGTATGAATATTTGATCCACTAGCAGTACACAGGATGTTTCTTTATTTTTTCACAAAGGTAAGCTTAATTCCACTTAGTCTGGTATCAAATGCTTGCTGCGATCTTTGAAAAGTACTTAGTGGCAATACACACTAATGTGTGTATCGAGTTGATAGTCTGTTGAATGAAGCTGAGTAAATCTGATATTGTAAGGAAGTAGTGAAAAGTAAATGTAATAACAAAGAAAAGTAATTGGTTTGAATATTGGTAATTTATGTGTTCTAGAAATAAAATAGAAAAATTATATAAAACAGTAAAATGTAGATACTTATATACTTGTAAAATATTCAAGTTCTTCACGGTAAGATAACTTATATCTCTTCTGATCATTATCGTTTACCATGTGATTGTAAACTTGCTCTTATATTAAGCACTGAATAATAGATTATATATCATTTTTAAATGGACTTTAGAAAGATGAGAGATAAGTATATATTGTTGAAGCTCGCTGACTAAATCCGACATAGTGAGGTAGGAAGTGAAGAGTAAATTAAACAAAAAAGAATAGTAGTTGGTATTGTTATTTGTAATTTATGTGTTATAGAATAAAATAAAATGTAAAATATAATCAGGAAAATACAGGTGCTTATATACTTTGTAAAGCACCTTTTTGTTTTAAGTTTTAGGTTTTAGACTTTGGTTCTTAGATCTTCTTTTAGTCTTCTTTCCATTTCTAGAAAGATAGAAGATAAGTAAATACTTCTGGAGGTACACACTTGTCAAGCTCATGTGATACTGATACATTTCCAATAGAAAGTTGTAACAAGGGACGTTTCATAGATAATTAAAAAAAAGAATATTGATTATCATTATTAAAACATTAAAATCTGTTTTCTCTTACGAGAGGGACTCTTATTTATAATTTCCAAGAAAGTGAAAAGAATAAATAAATTAAGAAGAATAAAAAGGTGGATCGTGGAAGAAGACAACGTTGCTTTCCACAATTCAAACATGATTAGAACCTGTTATATTTCAACTATAAGAATGATAATCTTTGAGATGAGGTTCTTGGTTTTATCAAATAAGATATAATTAATTGGTGGTAGCCAAAAAGTATGGGAAGAGGGGTATTTTGTACGTGTCTTTTGAAGGGATCATTATTCAACCTTCAATAATATAAAAGCATGCATGATTAAATGAAACAAATTATGATTATGATAAAACTAATGAGACCCAAGCTTGAGTAGCCATTGGTTAAAATATGAAACTAATAATATGAGGCTTAATAATATTATCAAAGCCAATGGTAGCTGGGCTCGTCAGTCCAGTTCCGTCACAAAAGTAGTCTGAACACCCATTCATAAAAGGTAGGCTCGTTTATAAAACCTAAAGGATATGTTGCGCAATCCTATTCTTCAGTGATAACAGCAAGAAACCAGTTTTCCATATGATGAACTCCTTTGTAGATAAAGAAAGGTTTCTTAACCCTGCTAGTTTTTGAAATCATTTCTAGTACTGTTACCAGCTCAGAAGAGTCATGAGAAACAATACTAGGTGCATTACTGGCGACTAAGTATTGAATGTTTGTTGTTGAATCCCCAATTTTAAACCCAGATGCATTGAGATTCCATATATCTGTTAGAATATGAAGTTAACCATCACTTTACACACTTCCTTGCTTATAGGAAGTGTGTAGGCTGTGTGAATTATGTATGTGAAATAAAGAATAGAAGATTAATTAGTTATAATAAAAATACAAAATAAAGAGAAAGTAGAGGGGTTTATATAGATATTGGGAGGTTAGATAGCAAACATATTACCAATCTATGACTATCAACACGACACACACATTAGTGTGTATTTGCCACTGAGTATTTTTCAACAATATACACTTATCTCTTATCTTTCTAAGTCCATTCAAGAAAGATATATAATCTGTTATTCAGTGCTTAACATAAGAGCAATTTTACAATCACATAGTAAACGATAATGATTAAAAGAGATACAAGTTATCTTACCTTGAAGAACTTGAATTTTTAGCAAGTATATAAGTACAGCTAGTTGTAAAGAGTTTTGCAACACTATTTTTTCCCCACAACCATGTGATATCTTAAATTAAATGTACAACTTTACAATAATGTTTTCTAACAGAGAGAAATACTACAGACTGAAAGAAATATTATATTTGATAGCTGAAGAGCTCCGGCTTATTTTGGTATTAAAAGCATATGGATTTAACATTTTGAAGAGATGTGGTAAAAAGTTGAAGATTGCTGTAAATTTCATGGATTTTGATAATGTTAGTTTTGAGGTGGAGTGTTGCAAAACTCTTTACAACTAGCTTTATATAAGTATCTACATTTTTCTGGTTTTTATAATTATTTATTTTACTTCTATAACACATAAATTGCCAATATTCAAACCGATTACTTTTCTTTGTTATTATATTTACTTTTCACTACTTCCTTGAAATGTCAGATTCACTCAGCTCCGTTTAACAGTTGGTACTGTTATTGGTGATTTATGTGTTTTAGAAATAAAATGTAGGAAAAATAAAAAGGAAAATACAGGTGCTTATATACTTGTAAAGCACCTTTGGTTTTTACTTTTAGGTTTGTAAAACTTGCATTTTAACTCTTAGACTTTTGTTCTTAGATCTTCTTTCATCTTCTTTCCAATTCTAGAAAGATAGAAGATAAGTATATACTTGTGAAGGTACACACTTGTCAAGCTCATGTGATACTGATACATTTCCAACATATATTACCACTGGGTACTTTTCAACAAAAATCAGAGTCTTAATTATGTTCTGATCAATAGTATTTCAAGCTTCATGCAACCATCGGTATACAAGTGCTTATTGGTTGCGTTGAATTTTTTTTTTGATATTTCAGAATCCTTACAAGATAATTTCTGCTCTAAAATGACTCAGATATGCACAATGGAATTGTGATTTGGAGAATAAAGTGGCCATTCTATAAATTGAGTTTAGTTGTCAACAAAAAATCTTTTAATCACTTCAGATTTATGAATAGGCGTATTATACTGCCAAAACAAAGTGCTAGATTAGTAAATAGAAAGCAAAAAAGTGCCCAATACTGTTTTATACACAGCTGCATTTATCTCTTTTTTTTTCCCAAGCTCATCAATGATGTGAACAACTGATCTTCCTTCTTGCCAAATAGCACTTCATACCATCACTAAAATTAGAGCTTCTTTAGATACTGGAAATATCAATTCCTCTTTTTTTATTTGTATTCAGGTACTCTAAAGACCCAATTATTCTTAGGTAGGCCATTTATAGACACCATACTTTCATCAGAAAATATAGCATTTTCCAGACCCGCAGATTTCAACCATTTCTTGGCAAAATCAAAGCAAACTTTTACAAAAAACTTAGTCAAAGCAATAAGCCTCTTAGACCTGTGTTTTTGTGGGTTTTTACTTTTTACAAATTGAGTAATGGTTGATATGGTAGCGGCGATGTCAAGATCTCTTTTCAGGCCTAAAGTTGTGACTTTTGAGTTTTTTTAATTCTTCAAATTTTCCATCATTTCTGAGTATCTGTAGAAATCTTGAAAAGACATAATTGGACTTTATTTTTAAAATTGGTTTTTTGTTGAAACTTTTAATAGTTCTAGAAACTGTGCTAATAGAAACATTAAAACGGGCCTAAACATCCCTATAATGTTGTCCACCTACCACGGCACCAAAAATGAAAACTCAAATTTCAGGTGTCTACTTTTCACTTTGCAAGCGATCTGCCATTAAATTGATAGTATACATGTTTACATTAGTTAAAAAAAAAAGAGATATAAATGTTTGAAGATTAGGAAGTAAAAACCCGTAGAGTGGACAAAAGAAATGCAGCAGAAAATTTTGAAGTCTTGTTCCTTTTGAAGTGATAAATGACTATACTTGTGTTAGTATAATCTTTTCAGATTGAGATTACACTAGTGAATTCCTATTAAAACCTTTAGTCATAAGCAAAATACATACTAATATGTATATTTCTAACAAATACTTTTAAACACTTTCCGCGACGTTGAAGAAGGTATTTACAGTCACATCCATCAGAATTGCACGATTTCTATTTTTGTCACTATAGGACGGACCGATCGGGTTTACTTTTATATTTTCTGAACAACATTACATTAAACTGGGGTTTTAAAGACTTCATAAGATAGTTGAAGATTAGAATAGTAAATATATTCAATATTTGATATATCCATCTTTGACATTAATTGAAGCAGCCGTTCTTCTAGACATAGATTGAAAAAGCTTCTCAAGCATGGCACAATCAACTTTACTCCAATGTTCCCTAATTTCTCTTTTTAAATCTAAATATTTTGTGATGTGACCTTTATATGCCAACAAGCTTTTATCCAAGTCCAAATATGCTCAATGGAGTTAAGATCAGGACTATAGGCCGACTATTTCATGGTCAAAACTTTTTGCTGGTTTAGCCACCCCTTTGTCAGCTTGGAGGTGTGACTAGGTGCACTACCTTGTTGGAAATGTACCAGTGTCACCTTATCCAATCAAAGGTGTACCTGAACAGATTGTTGAAAATGTACCAGTGTCACATGAGCTTGACAAGTGTGTACCGCCACAAGTATTTACTTATCCTCTATCTTTCTAGAATTGGAAAGAAGACTAAAAGAAGATCTAAGAACAAAAGTCTAAGAGTTAAAATGCAAGTTTTAGAAACTTAAAGCTAAAAACAAAAGGTGCTTTACAAAGTATATAAGCACCTGTATTTTCCTGATTATATTTCACATTTTATTTTATTCTATAACACATAAATTACAAATAACAATACCTACTACTATTCTTCTTTGTTTAATTTACTCTTCACTTCCTACCTTACTATGTCGGATTTAGTCAGCGAGCTTCAACACCACTATAGGGTACAGTTGTGAGATCTGGCTAAATGGCAATGCTACTAAGATTAAGAGGCTGAAATTCATTCATCATGAATGTCTCAAGAGAGTAGCTGGAGCCTACAAAAGCAGCACCAGCAATATTCCGAAGAAGGAGGTTGCACACCTACCGCTGATACTAAGATAGTTGGGTCTAAGTTGACGATAGTTCTGTTCAGGTTCAACTAAGGAAACCTGGTCCATGAGATGATAGGCAGAAAAGAAAAATTCGGAGAGTAAAAAAAAGAGTTAAAAAAAGAGAGGTAAAACAAAGTATAGGAAAAGATTTAAAAAATGAAAAAAAAAGCAAATATGAAAAAGATGATAAAAAAAGATTATGAAAAAAAGAACGAAAAAAAAGATGACAAAAATTCAAAAAAAGAGAAAAAAAACAATTGAAAAAGCAGCTGACATTTGATAATATTAGAAATAACAATATAGCCAAGTATTTGTAAAGCCATGTTATGGCGAACCCCCAGCACTGGGAATGGAAATTTGTGAGCCGAAGGGATCAAAAATGGTGAAGGTAAAGCATATTTGAAGGTCTGTAGAGAGAAGATTCAAGAGGATAATGAAACCATATTAAGGGATGGGTTGAAAGATATAAGTATTTTATCAATTTTAAAGGTGGAAAATGGTATAAGAAAATCACAAAAAACAACGACAGTTTAACGACCAACATGGGAAAATTAGTTACAGCTGGATTCATGAAAGAAAAAACACAGAGAGTACTAAGCCAAATCATACAACTCAGAATTGGTAATGAAGACTTTAATGAATATCTTCAGAAGTGGAGGGTCCCAGTGATCATTACAAGTATAAGTATGGTGAATACAAGACCATAAAGCACATCATAAAGCATTGAAGAAAACAGAAAGCAAACGGCAAACTTTACTCTAAACATTACCCATTTTAGAGCTCACTGAACCATTAAAAACTGAGGATGGAGTTCAAGCAATCAAGACGTTTCTGCAGCTGGATTGGAAACTGGTCATATAGATCATAATACAATGACTAGCAACAATGCAATTGCCCGGGTAGACTGATAATCCTCACCCCAAACAGTCAGTAAGCCAGAGACCTCGTAATAAAAAAAATACCTATTTCAAGTTAAGAAATGTTGAAAAGCAATAAACTATAATGGTTTTAGCAAAGTTTCTTAAAGAATTTCTACAGCGGTGTGATAAGGTTGAGAAACAATTGTCCCTCAAATTTAAGAAACTGACAATTGCCTGGACCCTTGTTTTGTATTAAACAGTAACAAGAGATTTAGTACTAAGGATAGTCATTAAACCTGTTATCTCAAGTCTTCATGCCAAACGCACTCAACGAGGATGTGTCGTATGGTTTTGAGGTTGCCGCATTCACATTTTTAAGACTCCTATGGTTTTTGGAACCTCTTAAACTCCTTTTTTCATTCATGACTCGTACAAATCCAGGTGAGGATTCTCAAGATGTAGCGTAGCTTGTTCCGCAAGGTTTGTTTGGTGATTAAATTAGGAACCATTAAGCTGAATCGAGCATTGAGTACTATACCGCAATAATATTCACGCTTACCTTTTTCACATGTGTTGTATTGGTGCTTTCACTTTCAATTTTTCAACCATTCTGTTTTTCACTTTCCTAGATTCCAACCAGAAGTTTTACTATTTTTCATCATATTTCCTTCTATCACGGTCAATTAGCCAGAGTGTCATGCCAGGTCGTAGGTCAGATTTCATCAAAAAGTTTTAGTCACTAAGATACTTCATGTAGTCTGTTGGAGATTTTTTGTCAGTAACAGTAGAAAATTACCTCGCCGAGTTCTCTTTGCTTAACCCATATTTAAGTCTCATTGGCTTGACTACAGTCAGATACCCCAGTCTCAAGCTTACAGGAGGGACTACTGCTTCCATCTCAAGTACTTCAAAAGAAGTAGTTTTGACGACATCAAGTACTCTTTTCAAAAAGTTGCCCTGAATTATTTTGCAATTGTCCCTATCTTTGCCTTAGATTACAAAGTTTAAGACTTTGATTCCATATTCAAAAATAGGCCTAACACAGGCTAGAAAAGGCCTCTGACTTCTATTCCAGTCATTTCTTTATTTATTCTATCAAGTTGTGTCATGATTTCATACACTGTTCGCTTTTATAGGCGCCTTAGGTATGTGGTATCTAAATGTTAATTGTTTATCCAAGATGATATCAAGCAATTTTACTTAGTTTTGAGCTTCTTTTTCCTTGCCATTTGATAGTAACAAGTTTTTCTTAATCATAACTTTTTCTCTCTATTTTTCTCTTCTTAGTAAAATGAATTAATCCAAGTTTAGGGCGTACTTTAATTTCTATAAATCTTTACTTTGTCCATTCGCAGCGTCTCTTCAACATAGAGCTAAGTCTATTTGAGCGTTCAGTCTTTTCAATCTCTACATAAACAGTGATATCATCAACAAAGTATGAAACACAGGCACTCTACTCTTTAATCAATTCATATAGAGGCGCAATGCATAACAAGAACAGATATGTAGATATTGGTGATCCTTGCGGATTCCTAGTTTTCATGGTCTTTTCCTCCCCACGAACACCATTGATGAGCATACTTGCTTTTCTATAACCAATAAAGTAATATAACCAATCTGAAATTGCACTAGATAGGTTTCATCTCATCATTGTCTCTGAAAGAATCTCTCTACTCGCATTGTCAACGGCACCTTTTATATTTACCGTCATTGCTGTAGCATTTGCTCTATTTGTCTTGAATTGATGAATTAGCTCCAAAACAGCACTGCTCCTACAATATGCCTCTATTGCATCAAGTTATTTTTTGATACGATCTCTTTTAAAAGAAATGCTAACCTATTTTGAGAAATATTTTCAAACACTTTGCCTGGCTTTTTCAAAAGTATTATGAGTCTGTATGATTTTGGATCAGAATAACCTTTTTTCCCGGGCTCATTAGTATCATCATCGTGTCTGTTCGCCAGACTATTGGACAATATCCTAGCTCAATACATACTCTAAGCACTATTGTGTACTACTTTTTGAACGAAAATTTTCTCTAGGCAATTTTTATTTTACTCTCCATAATACAGTTAGGACCAGGCGCTTTCCCATTGTACAAAGTTTTGATTGTATTTCGTTATCTCAAGATTCGTTGAGTTTGGCCACATCTCATCGTATTTAAATTCAGGCGACTGGCTTGTAGACCTTTTCAGAAGATGGCAGCTTAGTTCAAAAGCACATTCTCTTTTCAAATAAAACCATTGTCATTTCTCCATCATCTTTTTTTCAGTTGGAACGTTACTTGCCGACTTTTTCTTGGTTTGATATATCTGCTTACCGTCTGTTTGTTTGTTCGTAAATTCGTTTTTATTCTTGCTTACTATTCTAAATGTACTAAACAATATGGGTTATACAGACATCTACTTCCTCCCTATTTCACGTATCAAGCATCGTACCAGAGCGAGATCTGAGTTGCTCAACGTCTCCCTCGTATCGTCTTGTGCCAAGTTTTATACAGCTCTACCTGTATTGTTTGTTGGCAGCTATGTTGCTCAAGGGGTCTTGTCCTGTGTCAAATATACGAGGAACTTACTCTCCCAGATCGAACTCATTAGTTGGGTTCCCTGTTTGCCGTCATTATATCAGTTTATTTTGTTGCATTTCGTTGTTTTCGTTTGAAAATTCATGTCTTCTTTGTATGTCATTTTGTTTTGTAACTTTGTATGTAACCATTTGATGTAAGGACAATAAACTGATTATCTATCTATCATTATTTTCGCCGGGGTGACCAAATCAGTCGTTTCCAACCCCTGATCGATGCACTGATTCTGTGGCTTCGGATTAAAACACCGCCGAGGCCTTTTTGGAGCAAACATGGTTGCTTAGTGGCTGCCCTAAGATTACTCTAGCAGTCACTGATATGGTTCCTTCTTCCGTCTTACCCGTTGCGTTGAGGCTACCGATTCCTCCTAAGTACCGCTTCAGATGAAACCTTGGAGCCAGTTTCAAATAAAAATCATTACATGATGTGCACAACTCAGCCAGCCTTATTGTAGTCCATTTTACTTTTTGGAATGAGAGATAGGAAATAAAACGCGAAAGATGGGGATCGAACCTGAGATCTATTTACCGTCAAAATATCACTATTTTTAGGCAATCAAGAAATTTATTTTATTCTTCGATTCTTATTTTCCGAGTTTTCTTTTTATACTCACTGTAGGCGTTCACGGAATTTCGTATGTATTCTTGTAATTATATGTATTTGGTATATATATATATTTTTTTTCATTTTCCAAGCATTTCATCGTTCTCAGCTCTTCAGTCCAGTAGCCTTTAGATCATGGGCCTACTATGGTCTCTAGAAGTCCTGTTTCAATTTCTGTAATAATAGCTGACTCTAACATTTCAATTGTGCTGTCTAATCTCCAAGAGAAGTTGGTTTTTCCTGCTGGCATCTTTTCGTCTTTTATTGGATCTGTAAATACTTTGTCAAAGATGTCCCAATCCGCTTTGTTGTTATTGTATTTTGTAAGTGTTGATGTAAATCCAAGGTTGCCGCCACTATCGTTTAAGTAAGATTTTCATTGGTGTAACTTGTGATCAGATGCTACCATTTCCACAAGATCCTTGGAATTGTCAGTGTAGTTGATACTACCACTTAAGTCAAGGCTTACAAATACTAGGTTAATGACTTCTTCTCTTCCTTCTGATTCCCTGGTAATCACGTTTTTGGTTGAATAGAGTGCTATTTCATTTTCAGCCACCCACTCCACCAGTTCTCAATTGGTTATATAGGTTCTAGCACTGTCCTGGGGTGTGGTGCGCATTGAAGTCGCCCGCTATTATTGTCTTTTCGATTACTATATTCTCATGAATCACCACGAAATACTTCAATACTTCTTGGTTCTTAGAGTTGATTTTTGATTGTAAATATTGATAGTTTGAATATTCCCGACTTCACTTGCTACTAAGGGGACCCAATAGATTTGCGGGTCCGTGAAATGGTATAATTAATTTTATTATGTGCACACAAGCTCCCATGCTTAAATGCATTAGATGCTCTTCAAGGAGAGGCTCTTCTTCTCAACTACTTTCACTCATACTGGCATTTGAAGGCCGAGGATAATATAAAGATACTTCTTGAGAATAGCCAGCATATTGAGCCAATTTGGGCTCAAAGCTGACTCCCAAGGTCAAGCACTTAGCGGGAGTCGAGTCGATTTGAAGTGTTGGACGTTTTTTTAGTATATAATTACATAATCATATTGGTTTGTGTAATTCGCGGACCCGCGAATCTGTTGGGTCTCGCTACTAAATTATTGCTGACATAATCCATTTTAATGACTAGGCCTGCCATTTTTGAACGCCTCCCAACATAAGGGGCTGTCCAAATATTATCATTTCCTTGATCACAATAAATTTATATCCACCTTGAGTCGTTCCTGGGATGATTGGTTGTTTTAACAAGATGTGGCTCTTGCTGTAGCACCAAGCCATCATCACGGTGATTAAGTATGTTCATTGTTGTCTGTCTCCTCTTTTTAATAGGTCTGTTTGAGAACTTTAATAATCATTATTACTGATGTTGTCGTTGGGTGCCACATTATTACCTGGCTTTTCTGTTTCAGCCGTGTTGTCAGTTATATCCTCGTCAGCGTCAGCCTTACCCTTTCTCAGCCTGTAGGCCTTGAATTCTTTATTCAATCTTTTATTATACATCATCGAGAGTCTCTGATACTGTATTAATTCACCTTTTTCATATTTGTAGTGTTCCGCATTTTCCAGGCACAACAAAAAATTATTGTCGTCAGAATGTTCATTCATAAAGTTGGAGTCTACCTTTAATTCGGCACCGCTGCTTTCGTTAATTTCCTTTCTGAGGTTCTCAGCTGTCTACCTACTTGTCTAATAACTTTAAGTCCTGAGCAAGTCTTAAAGGTTGAATTTCCAAAAATAAAAACCCAAACCTTCTTTCTTCATCCTTCTAATTCTCATTCTCATTCCAACGCTTCTTCTCATCACTCTTAAAAACGTTTATTGTGTCTTATAGATGCGCTTAAAAAGAAAAGTACACTTTGGAATAAACCTTCAGCTTTGTTGCCTTGTAGTGATATCCGCTTTGGTTGGTCTAGGTGTTCTTTCTATAGTAATTGTATGTAGTATGGCTTACTCTCTCTTCAACCTCCTTTTCTTCTAACATTTGCGATTTATAATAGTCCGTAAACAACCACTCGGTTGTATTGGATCTACGATCAGAAAGCCTTACAGTTATTGCAAGGCTCAGAGCAGCTCAAGTCACCCAAGTCATAAACGCAATACTTGGCGAAGTCATTTTAATTAGCACAAGGGGATTTTTGCAATCCATTTTGTCCAGTTATTATATCGGTAACCAAACCATCGACCCTAGCTCCATCAGTGACTTTCATCTTATACTAGAATCTACCGACAATGCTGTTGCGGGGTATATTTACTCCGACAGCTTCGAGGAGATCCTGTCCAGCACAAGAAATGAGACCACTTCTCACTCTCAGTTTCCATCGACACTTTTACCACTAGAGGATCCAGATTCAGTTAACATCAGTTATGTGAATTCACTAAATGCTTATATGAAAGGACCTGTAAATGTTAACGGCACTTTCTACCTATCCTTCACGCGTGCACTTACGAGAAACCTACCTGACTTTGAAAATACCAACCAAACCTTTTTTCAGAACATTGTCGGGTACCTCACTGTCATATCACACGCTACTTCACTTTTAAACGTAACTAAAGATTTCAACCTAGAAGAAAGCACTAAGATGTCTTTGATTCGGCTTTCAGGAAATCAGACCCGATCTCAGGCTAGAAAAACGACTACTCCTATGAACTACTCACTAGTACTTCCGTCTGATTCTTGCTCATCCTGCTTCGGAAAAAACATTACTCTTTCACCACGAACTCCACAGTACTCTGCGCTAGTGGACGGCATTTGGGGTACCACACGCGGCATCCAACTATCATGTTGTGGAAAAGTTGCAATCGCTTTTGCTCCTGTATCTTCGATTTCAAAGGTTTGGGGTGTGCTCATAATTCAATCTCAAAGTGTCTTGTACAAACCGATAAATACTCTGAGACGTATATTGTGTGTGTGTGTGTTTTCAATTGGTTTTGGTGTTTGTGTTGCAACCTTTCTGCTTTCAGGGTGGGTTGTCAAACCCATCACTAGACTCCAAGCAGCCACGGAGCAGTATAACAGCAATATCAGTAAATCTAAAGAATATGGCAAGTTCTGGAAATTTTTCACATTTCGCAAGCGCCCTAATCCTGATGGGCCCAGAAACTTTTCAGAAAAACAATATCCTTACACATCGTCCGCTGGATCAGAATTTAGAATACCTGAGCAGGTTGTCACGAGAAAATATATTAAGGATGAGCTAACAGAGCTTACGGAAACATTTAACGAGATGACATCAGAGCTTCGAAAGCAATATGCTGTTTTGGAGGAGAGAGTTGTACAGCGCACAAAAGAAATTAAGGCAGCAAAAGTCCATGCAGAAACAGCCAATGAGGCAAAGTCACTTTTTATTGCCAACATCACTCACGAACTTAGAACACCTCTTAACGGTATCCTGGGTATGGCTGCAGTATCCATGAAAGAAAATGATCCAGAAAATACAAGAGAAGCTCTTAAGATCATCTTCAAGTCAGGGGAGCTCCTACTTCGATTGCTAACAGATCTACTGGGATTTTCCAAAAGTCAAGTTGACAACATGAAATTGGAGCCAAAAGGATTCTTGATTGCAGAAGTCACTGCCCAGTTAAACGCCATCTTCTATGAGCAAAGTCGATCTAATAAAATCAACTTCTCGATTCAAGTGCATAATCAAAACTTGTTTCGGCTAGAACTTCTGGGTGACATCAATCGCATTCTTCAGGTTGTCATGAATTTGGTTTCAAATAGTTTCAAATTTACTCCTCCAGACGGAGAAATTGCTGTTGACATCTCAGCTAGTCTTCTCGATGGAGGTGACTTTAATTCTTTTGACGAGCTTTTACAAAATTTCAACACATCATCAAATTTTTCATTACCAGCACGTTTCAATTCAATTCATCTCACTATTTCGGTTCGAGATAATGGACCTGGCATTGCACCTCATTTGCAATCCAAGATTTTTGATCCGTTTGTTCAAGGAGATTTGGGCATGTCAGAAAAAAGAGGTGGTGTAGGCTTGGGCCTATCGATTTGCGTTCAACTGGCGCATCTTATGAATGGCCAGATATCATTAGACTCTGAGCTTGGTAGGGGGTCAACGTTCTCTTTCTCTATCCCTCTCCATGTCATCCGAGTATTGGATTTGAAAGAAGTTGGAAGTATGCCTGTAAACTCTGCTATATCACCTTCCAGTTGCGCTAAGATCTTCCCAGCTATTTTAGACCACTCGCCTGATGATAGTGATGATCATGCTCAGAAGTCTTCAGATTCAGTTGTTCAGGATTCAAGCCTTCAATGTGTTTCTAGACCTTTTGAAAATATATCTGTTCTTATTGCTGAGGACAACAAGGTGAATCAAGAGGTTCTTTTAAGGATGCTGAAGCTTGAAGGTATTAGCAATATGATAGTGGCAAAAGACGGCTTTGAAGCTGTTAATGCAGTAAAAGCTCAGATACAAGATAAAAAGTCATTTGACATCATCTTTATGGATATTCAGATGCCTAATCTTGATGGCAAGCAGGCTACTGAAATCATTAGGAATGAGCTTCACTACCAAGGAACAATTATTGCCGTATCTGCATTTACTGATCATTCAAACATTGAAGACTGTCTTGCTGTTGGGATGAACCACTTTTTGGCGAAACCTCTTCGCCGCCCACAATTGCATTCATTACTGGAAGACTTACAAAACTGGCGCCCGTCTGAATGATTTTTTACTATTACTTATTTATCTCATGACTTTCTCTCCCTTTATTTTCGGCTTGTATCCATTTGTTGTTGATATAATCAGTTTCATCTGTTTTATGACTTTCTTCTTTTTCTTAGTGATCCCATTATATATTTTTTCTTTTTGCATTATCTCGGTTACATTAATTTTTCAATATAAAGTTTCAAAGGGCTGGAGCTTTTTGAAGTATATATATATATTTCATGCCTGTGTGCAATTTCTGGAATATAAAGAGTCTTCAAACTCCTTGTACTCAGTCTTGTTTCTAATGCTATATATTAGTGCTCCACTGCAATTTGTTTTGTTTCTTTTCTCTGATTATCTAAGAAAACTCGAGATTGGGATCTCAAAAGTTGGCGGAACTTCAACTAATGTGATTACTAAAATACCAATAGTTGGTTCATGTAATCATTTTTCATTTCTTTCTTTTAATTGGAGCACCAAAGCATGAGACTTCTTTGAGTGAAAAGTCCACAACAAAAAAAATCTGCCTTCATAACTTCACACTTGCAAAAACTTGGGCGTTGGATTTTTTTTTTTTCTCTCGTTTTAAAAAAACCAATATATAGACACAGCAAAATGTTTCGGCATTCAATAGCTCGTCAATTTGTGCAATACCAAAGATGTCATCTAATTAGAAATACTCGAATTGCTAACGGCCTCAAATATAAATCGTCACTGGCAGAAGCTGCCTCGATGAAGCCTGTCAAGGATGCAAACGACAATTTAGACAATGCTATTAATTTGGCCTCCCAGCTTGTTCAGCCAAAGAGGGCAGAGATTGATCCGTTCAAGATTGTGGCAAAAGAGATGTCGACTCTTGCATTAGATATCGGCAAACTTATGGGATCAGGACACCCTCTTTTGAACCGAGTGGCAATGTATTACTTTCAAAGTGAAGGCAAGCATGTTCGCCCTCTGATTGTTCTTACCCTGAGTAAAGCTCTTTCAGCTATTCCAAAGTCTGAGAGAACCAGAGCTACTTCTGACGAGACGTACTTAAAATCGCGACCCAGTGGCATTGATGATTCTATCAGTCCGCTAAATATTCTACATGGCATTGATCCGCTGAAAAGAGCTCTTAGTACATTCAAGCCTGGTAGCAGCGAGCTTTCTGATGAGCCAGTTGATGGAATCTCCCCAAAGCAGAGACGACTGGCAGAGATTGTCGAAATAATCCACACTGCCTCTTTACTTCATGACGACGTTATTGACAATTCGGCGACAAGACGAGGTTCCCCAAGTGGAAACATTGCTTTTGGTAACAAGATGGCCATTCTCGCTGGTGATTTTTTGCTGGGTACTGCATCTGTTGCTATTTCACGTTTACGAAATGCGGAGGTGATTGAGCTGCTTTCAACCACTATGGCCAACTTGGTCGAGGGAGAGTTTATGCAACTTAAAAACACTGCAGTTGATAGTACTTCAGAGGCTAATCGCGCTAGTTTTGAATATTATATTCACAAGACTTATCTGAAGACTGCCAGTCTAATGTCGAAATCCTGCCGTGCCACTGCAGTACTTTCGGGTGCAAGTGATGAAATTGTCGATGCTTCTTACAACTTTGGTAAAAACTTGGGACTATGTTTCCAAATTGTCGATGATATGCTTGACTACACTGTAAGTGAGAAGAATTTGGGAAAGCCTGCGGGTGCCGACCTGAAGCTTGGTCTGGCCACGGCTCCAGTTTTATTTGCATGGGAAACCTATCCTGAGCTGGGAAATATGATTAGAAGACAATTCAACCAGCCTGGTGACGTTGAAATGGCTAGAGAGTACGTTGAAAAAGCCGGTGGCTTAGAGAGAACTCGAGAGCTGGCAGTGAAGTACGCTAATGATGCTATCAAGGAGCTTGAGAAGCTACCTGACTCTGATGCTCGATCCGCACTCATTAACTTGACTCATGTCATGATTAATAGAAAGCATTAGATTCTGTCTTTTTATGTAAATATTATTGTTTTATTATTGTTATTGTTTTTTGTTTTTCGTTCTTGTAAATAGATACTGCCTAAAAATTGATTGATTTTAGTCTTTCTAATTGGGGTTTATGATTTTATTTTATCAGGAGTTTCTATGGTTGTTGGTTTTTTTTTTTTGGAATATATATTTCAAAAACAAATACTAATGAATGAAAATGAATACTATTACTAGGCAATACTAATAAACTAATTACAACTCATCTCTTACAACTTCGTCGTCCACAATTTTGTCCTCAGCACAAGCAATAGGACTGGAGACCTTGAAGAAATACTCGCATCTCTCGGGTTCCGAGACCAACAAGATCTCATCATGGTCATCACAGACCAACTCGACAGAAGCTCTTCTAATAGGTCCACTCCAGCACTTGGCGCCATGCTCAAAATTAAGAATGACTGAATCAGAATTATCAGGGTACTTGATGTTGTCAAACTTGCCCAGATTTGTGCTTTGGCCATTCCGGTCCCGTTGACTAGCCTGACCGTTGAAACAAAATTCATATGTGTATTCACCAAGGTTGTTGCTAATACAAGTATCCTTCAAACTTCTCAAAATGTCGTGTCTTCCATAGTTGCTAGAAGCGAGGTCAGATCTCAACTGATTAATATCAGTTTTCAATTTGTTCAATTCAGTCTTCTTCTTATTGACGATGTTTTGCAACAAAGTAACCTCGGCATTGTCAACAGAGGAGGAAGATTGATAAGAATCAAACGAAGAATCGGCAAGAAGACCGTTATCTATAAGCCACAGCTTGGCCAATCTCAGCTTATAGTCGATGTAAGACGAGAGAGTCCCCGTGCTTTGAGGAGTCGATTGAGGTCTGTATTCGCCAAGATTAGAAATAACATCTGAAAACTTGAGCTTTCCACTTGCCAATTGAGTGAGTGACTTTTCATCAATGGTTTCACCCTCGTTCGCTGTGATTTCTTCGAAAGATCTGATAGCTGCCTTAACTGCAGGGTCATTGAAATTGGGGTTATACTCAGCCTTCATTGTCTCCAAAAGCTGTTTATAAATGGCAATGTTAGCCACGTACTTGTTGATCGCATCAAAAGCAGCCGAGTATTTAACTTCAAGCTCCTTCAAGTCATTCTGGATTTTGGCTATTTCTTCCGGAATAGCCTCCTCAATACCAGTCGATGATGAAGCTAATAAAGCTGCCAACTTCTTTTCGTCTTCAGCAACCTTGATCTCTATGGCCTTGAGTTGTTCTTCATTCTTCTGCAATTCCTGGCCTAGTTGAGTCGTGAGTTTTTTGGCCTTTTCGACTAAATGGTTCTTGATCTTGAGGCCGGCCTCTTTGATCGATTTCAGTCGTTTCTGTTCCTTGACGTATTTAGCGTTGATCTCTTTGCATTTATTTTCGCATTTGGGGACAAGGCCCTTTTCAGAAAGTAACCACTCATCAGAACCATCACAGCAAACCTCATAGTCGCAAACTCCGTCGTTAACTCTAGAGGAAGAAAGTCTTCCTGGAATGTGTCCCTTATTTTCGCAGTAAAATGAATTTCCAGGGCAAGCAGCCGTACCAGGCTCGTCAGAGTTATCAGGACAGTCACAAATATCATCATTGATCTGATCAAAAGAAATCACAATGTCGGGATGGTTCAGACAAGCCCAATTGTTGTTGGCATCAGGCTGGTACTTGGCCTGGTCTAAAAAATAAAAATAAAATTAGCCATTACAACTGACTTTACGATGATATAAAGAGTCTACTCACCTTCAGGCGCCACGCCAAAAACCTTGGCAGACGAGTGTCCCAGCAAAGCCAACAATGCAACATTCGAGAGCTTCATGGTGATTTGAGATGTGCAAAAATGGTGTCAAGGTTCAGCTAAAATAAAAAAGGATGAAAATTCAATAAGGGCTCGAAGGTTTAATGCCATGTTTATACGTGTCTTCTATAAATATAATGGGTTAGGGTAAATTATCCACCATACAGTTGGCGCTCAATGACGGCCTCAAAGCCAAGCTGCTCCTGTTCCTCTTGCGAGGCAAAAAACTGCCTAATCCTGATCAAAATAAAAGCTGTGTCCATCAAAAAGACTGCAAACCGGAATTTGGCATGATCAATAACACTCTTGAAATATCGGATAGGCCAAAATGAGCTTGATAGGGTTGGATCCCGGAACGAACTAGATGCTTGGGTAGCCATGATTTTCACTCGGTTAACTGGGGAGCCGTACATTTTGTTACAGCCCTGGAGAATTGCTGTAGCTCTGCCCAAAAGCATCAAAATTAAAGGCATTTTGCTTACATCCTGAATCATAGTTTGGAATTGTTTAATGAGATGTTTCTGGTACTCAGCTTCTGATTTGTACTTTTTCTGATCATTCTCATTATACTTTTTCAACATAGTCAGAGATGCAAAAACGTCAGCATTTCCAATACCCCACTCTCTAATCACCTGTTTAACGGTCTCCCTGTCCAGCACGAACATACTTTTCCACAACAGACAGTTCTGGGCCTTGAACTCCTCTGTCTCGTAAACATACAGCCCGTGGTCAATAATGACGACCTGTTCTTTGCCCTGGACTCGTCTGAGCATAATATTTCCCGGATGCGGGTCACAATGGACACATCCCCACTCAAACATTTGTTTGCTGCAAAATGAGATGACTTGAGTCAACGCTTTGGTGATATCGAACCCAGCTTCAATGATTTCATTTTTTCTCCCCAAAGGAATTGCATCTATCCATTCGCTAGTTAAGATCCGATGTGTCGAGTATTGGGGGTAGTTTTGGGGGATGTAAATATTCTTGCTTAGAGCTCTATCGCTATTCAAAAACTTTCTTGATGTTTCGGCATTGTTTAGCTCTAGCTCAAAATTGGTCTCTGTAGCAATCCGCTCTGCATTATACTCGGAAATAACACCTGTTGGCAGATTAAAAAGCCACCCGTAGATTCCCATGAAAGTAGTGTAAACCTTGAGATCCCAGTAGATCTGATTTCTAATGTTTGCATGTTGAATTTTGACGGCAACAGGTTCCCCAGATTTAAGAGTAGCTTTGTAAACTTGCGCAATGCTGGCACTGGCAATGCAGTTAAAATCAAACGTGTCAAAAATTTCTTCTGGGTCAGTGCCAAAGTCTTGCCGAAAAGTTGTCCGCACTTGCTCCTCTGTATCCTGTGGAGCATTATCAAAGAGTTGAGCAAACTTCTCTTGGTATACTGGAGGGAAGTTGGAGCCCTGGAGCGCCAGGACTTGACCCATTTTGACATAGAGACCCTTGTTGGTGGTTAAAAGATAGAATAATCTGTCAGCATTTCTGGCATGTAACTCTTTCAATTCGTAAGCCTCATGGAAATTAAATTTATAGTCTATCGCGAGGAGCGATAAAATCCTAATAGCTCTCAGACTGCGGGTAAAGGCTTCGTCATTGTAAGTAATATCATAGAGATATGCGACAGTACCGGCAGCTATAAGACTACCCCCGATTTTCCGACCCCATAAATGTTTACGGGGAGGATGAAGTGGTTTTGAACTGGTTGTCGTGAAACTTTTGCTCGGAATACGAGTTCTTTGCACAGCCTGACTGGCAAGTCTTGCAAAAGTTCTCATTGCTGTAGCGTCATTCAGGTGAGAGAAAGGAAAATAAAAATGCTTGGAAATCTCAGGTCAAACAAAAAACAAAGAACAAAAAAAAATTAATAAAATAATAAAATACATTAAGAGATGAAAACTATTTAAAATCTTTGTAAATGATATTGATATAACTTAAATATCAAGAGAAATAATCTGAGTCGGATAGCTACATGCTAATGGACGGTTACCTTCAAGATCCAGAATCGCCGAAATTGAGATACGAGCTGGACCTGGGGTCGAATTGCCCCTATCGTATCGGTTAGCTGGTTTAGGGTAACATGGTTCTACCTTGGTTGTGGTCCTTCTGAACAAGGACAGAAGGTGGGTAGCCGCAAAGAAATCAAAGGACTCTGTATCTATTGGTACTATACCAATAGGCTAATGCCTGGTTTTTCGATAACCTTGGGCATCTTGCACTGGGTCCATAACTACGCTCATTCCTTACGTCTCTTGATAATTAAGTGGGGTAACAAAGATAATGGGTATTTGATTTCTATTTGTGCATTTCAATATTCACCAGAAAAACTGACAGTTGCCTTTAATTCGAACCTGCAAGTTCCTTGATGATAGCTCTAAGTTCGTGTTCCGTAGGACCAATGACGGTCTTGACGTTCTCACCATCTTTAAAAAAGATGAATGTAGGCATTGATGTAATCCCGTATTTGCTGGCTGTATCATTGGACTCATCCACATCAACCTTCAGGAAGAGCGCATTGGGGGTCTCGGTCTCAATCTTCTCAAAGACAGGGCCAATCTGCTGGCAGGGTCTGCACCAGACAGCAAAGAAATCAACGGCCACGAGGCCCTTGGTCTCCTTGATAAGTTTGTCGAAAGCTTCTACACCTTTAACTTGCTGAACCATTGTGGGTTATTGGTATGGTGATTTCAAAAGATAAAAGGACAGTAACAATATAATCTGAAATGAGAGTCGGTAGTGATAACAGCGAATGTTATTAATAGGCAGGCTTAATGATTGATTTTAGAAATTAAACAGTCTCGCACACTTGTGAATATTTATACTTTTTTTTTTTTGCTTTTCGCAGTTTAATTCCAAAGCTATTGATGATATTGCATCATCATTATCTGGAGCCGTTTATTCAGGCATTGGTTATTACGGCTGCGGCAACAAACAGCTACGGCAGTGTCAGTGCCAAGATTGAGGTCAAGCTTTCATTATTATTTAGTGCTGGGGAAATTTTCGTTAAAAATGTGATACATCTTCAACCATCTGACTCCATTGGTCTTTTTACAAGGGGAACGTTACTACTTGCGCAATATCCTGTGTAGTTCGCGAAAGTATATTGTTGAAATTATCACGGTATATAGTGAGCTACCCAGTCGCTATACTGGCTTGTTTTGCTTGCAAAGAGGTAGGGGGCCTTGGGATAATGCTGTTTACAATAACCCACCAAATAAAGGGCTCAGACAATTGTTATCTTCATCCAGATCGTCAAATACATTCAACTCCAGAACCGCGCTGCTACTCTTTCTCCTATTCATCGTCCTTGTTTTAGATATGAAGGATCTGCGGCGGGAATAGGCCGCAGTTGAAGATTTACGCCGTCTCATTATCTGTGACGGGGCGAAGTACTTGGTATTTCTGTTCCTAAATGCAAATAATGGTGCAGAGAGGTAAGAAGACTTAGAGTCCTTAATGTTAGATGTGTTTTCATCTAGGTCATTAGTATAAATAAAGTCCTCCAGATCCAAATCACCACCATCTTCATCATCATCAGAAGAAATATTACGAGACTTGATGGTTGTGGTTGCAATACATTTAGTAGATTGCCCATCTATAATTCCAAACGGGCGCTCAACAACCTTCCAAGATGCCAGCATAGGAGGTTTAGACATGTTTGAGATGATAATCTCGGTAGTTTTAGATGGGGTTACCTGTTTTGATCTGATTTGCTGCTTGAATGTTGAAGTGTCCTCGTCTGTTGACTCAGACGACTCACTATCATCAAGAAATGAGGCATCATCCTCCGCAAATGGGTGTGGGGAATCGTAGTTAAAATCCTCTTCTGTCAAATCCTCAATAAGGGCTTGTTCTTCGTTTTTGGTAAACACTTCGTTATCAAGATCAAAAAAATCAGAGTCCGACTGGTTGTCTATCTCCACTTCCAGGGCAAGGAGTTCCATGCGACTCAGTTCAGACTCTGAGAGCGCGGAGTCATTGGTAGCACGTTGAGAATAAAAGGTATTTGGGGCCATTGTAAATGTCTGATATATTGCATAGTGTTGAAAACAGAGGAGGGAGGAAGAAGTTGAATTCTAATAGAAAGCAAGCGCGTTGACGAGAGGGTTGATGATAGTGAAGAGGAGGAAGAAAAAGGAAAGGAGGAGAAGGAGGAGAAGTAAATTTATGTCAATTGCAAGGGGATAAAACCCAAAAAGTAAAATGAAAAATGAAAAAAGTATCTTTGTTTATAGTTGCTTTGTGCGAATTTAAAACAAACTGATCGCTTCATTATGTTTTTTTTTTTTTTTTTTTTTTTTCAAATGTCTTTTTAGCAAATTGGGCCAGATTGCAACAGTGCACCCTGATTGCGCAAACAGGGTCGGTCTTTGTTGTTGCTATCGTTACATTATGCAATTTGTCAGCTTTAATGTGCCAGAGCAGCTGTCATTTACAACATCCTCAGCCCATGTTGATGCTAAAGATGAAATTAAAATAATAATAATAAAAAGTAGAAATAAAAAAAACCTCTACATAGTATCAACCCATAATAATAAATTATTCTTAATGGCAATGAGTTCATTTCAATTTTTTCTAAAGTTGCTTGTTACGCCACAAAGCTCAAACTGTGACAATTGTCATGATGTTCACCGTATGCTCACGTTGGAGGATTATGCCATCCCTAACCTTGCAATGACCGCCAACCTTTTTGGCTCGAGACAATTGGCTAAAAGACTATCAAGACACTCTTGTTGTTACTCCAGCTATGTATCAAATCTTATCTGTCAAAACAGAGCCAGATTTATTAAAAGCAGTCAGAGACGTACAAAAGTTGAAATGAAATTAAATAAATATTTTAGACGTTGCACAAACCTCTGTTTGCTGAATCGGCCATTTATTGAAACACTTGGAATCTACTGCACTAAACTGTGAAACACCTAGAGTTCACCATGGACACCACAGCTCTCAACTCATACTTTGACGCTGTGTTGAAAAACATTGAGCTTATAACCAGACTTCGCGAAAAGAGGCTTAAGACCGACTTTGACCTGTTACTTTCACAATACTTGCTAGCACTGAACTACCTAGATGATAAAAAGCAGTATACGCCTATTCCATTTGACCAGCTTGCTAACAATGAGGGAACTGGTGGTTCCTCATCAAAGAAAGTTGACTGGAAATTGCGGGAAGACTATCTTTACCCTTTTCACAAAAGGTTCAATCCTAAGCGTCCTATTCTTAAGTCCAAATCAAGAAACTACCATCCCTTTGGATTTCCCATGGGTGATATTGACACCCATAGAAGGAAGTTTTATTTTAATGTAAAAGCTAGGCACAATGGTTGATATGTCGAGGCAGACGTTGAGTAGTCCGTCATAAAACATCATACATCTCTCCCCGCCAATATGCGACATAATGCCTAAAGGTATTCTACTGTCTAACAATTCTTAGATTTCAAACAGCACATCACATATTGATTTGCATTGCAGATAACATAAACAAGTATGGATTTTTTCTCATTGTGGATAAAATAAAAATAAATTAATTTAGTAGTTAAAACTATCAGGTTAATTGTGTAGAAAATTCGAAATTGGCAATAATTATTAGCATGCTACTCTTTGAATCAGGCTTTTAATTTTCTCTAGAATGCATCAACTTTGGGTACTTTGTGACTTGAAAATTTCCTTAGTACTTTGAATATTGTTGCAAGTTACAATTGATGTGCTTTTTCTATGCTTTTTTCAGTTTGAGGTCGATGAGTTAAGGGTGAAAGGAATATAAAACCACAGTTCAAGTGAATCCATTATGAGTTACTGTTTGCTTTCTTTTAGAAAGTGGGTATGGATTAGTAGTATGGGCAGCTTGAACCATACAGTTACCACGGTCGCTGTCTTTTAAGATCTGAAGGCTGACCTTGCGCGTTGAGCTACAGTCCCTAACAAGATGACTATAAATATTTCTGCAGCAATAAAAATATATATTCAAATTGTAGCAGCATAATCTCACACAAGACAACCAAAGATCAATTTTTTTGGTATTATTTGACAGTAGAATAGCATGTGAATAATATATATTTTATTTTACATTAATAGCGTGCATATTACCCATTGGTCCCTAAAACTGCATCAACATAGATTTCCATAGATTTCATCAAGGGATCGAAATAATCATCACCTAAACTCCCCCATGCCTCCTCATTTGCTTTATAAAAGATTTCTTTTAATTGCTTTCTAATCTCATTAAAATATTCATGGTTTGGATATAGCATGCAGATATGCTCCTTAAGCTTAGCCCAGTCTTGCTCAGCTCAAATCGGGTTAGTATGGGGCCAGTCAGCAAGAGAAATACCATTTTCATCAAGCCGATTTCCAATAATCCTAGCTGTACAAGTAGAAACATCATACATGAACTCCATACCAGGTACCCATAGTAGGTAGATAGTCTTCGATAATTTACAAAATAGAAGCATGAAGAATATTCTCCTTAGGCCGATTCCATATACCCTGTTCATTCAGTAGATTTCTGTGTGACCATCATCTCAGATTGCCGCCTAAATTGTAATCGATATTTTCATCTTTTATATAAGGAATAATATACGTTTTTTTCTTCCTTCTTTCAATGCGGTGGTTAAGCTGCCATACCCACTGATCTTTTCTTTGTCAAGCTCAACAGAACATTTATCACTTCAAACAATTTTACTCCATTGCTAGTATACCCAATATTTGCGTGCAAATCCTCATTAATAGCGTGGTTTGGCTATTTCCTTATTCAATTGAGGTCTTTTTTGCGTTTTTCTGTGGCCATACCCAGATTAATTTTTTTTTTCAGCACATGCGCAACAGTACATGTGGAAACAGACTTATCAAGTAATTTGCAGATATCTTCTGTTTTCATAGAGTCCTGCTTGGTTTAGAAATGATGCATTGCTTGTCAATATCAGAAAAGATCTCTGGTCGTCCAGAGCGAAGAAAACTTGTCCCGGTAGTAGAGGTCTAATATGTTTCAATAGCGGTATATATTGTTGAAAAGGTAGGATATTGGATTGCGCTTAACGCATCACGGAATTTTGTAGACTTCCTTAAGGACCATATCGTTTTTATTTCTGGCCCGGTTGTCGGAATTGTTATCACTATCTTTTGCCCTGGCCTCACCCACAACCTAGGAGAATATTAACTCAAGCCCTTGATTATTATATTTGTCAAGAATATGCCGTATAAATTTCGTACTTTTGTTGCCATAGCAACAACGCTAAACTCTTTTAGTAAATATTTTTTACTTTGACATATTATGTAAAAAAAAATTGTGATTAGTCATAAAAATGCATTACATTATGTAATATATATAATATAACGACCCTTGTGGCAGGAAAGCCAAAATCATGAAACTTTCACTTTTAAAATAACTAATGCTTTTCTAGTTCAGATTCAAAGGTATATAGAAAATATTTGCTAGAGTTTCCGTACAGTTTTTTTTGAAAGCTTAGCTTAGATGCATTTTATAGCCAACTAGTCAGTTAGTATTTTGTTTGTACAGCGAAAAAGTTGAAATCTACATTGTTTTATTTTGTTGTTGTTTTTAGGCGATAAAGGGAGCCTATAGCCTGTCCAGAAACATGGGTCCTACGGTTAATTAAGGGGAAAACTTACGGGATCACTTATTTCATTAATTATTGTAAATTTCTAATGTACTACTCCGCCTGGATCCGACAACAGATAAAGTGAGATATTGGATTCCCTGGGAAATTATATTAACATACAGTCCTAGCATATTAACAGCACTCCAAAGCTGCAGTTCTTGGCTGAAATTTATTATCGGCAGTGGACTCTCTAATAGGGTTATAACACGAGTGATAAGGTTGTCTAAACTATGTAACGGGCTTCTAGTTTCAGTGATGTCAACTGTATTATGTCATCTATTTCAGTGGGTAGTCACAATTTGCATATGATATCACTACTGAATATTATGAAATCTGGGTGAACTCTGCTTGTTCTGCAAGTTATTGTGCAAAGGAGACATGATATTTTAAACACTATTCTACTCATGTTATTCACTATTACATCTCAGTATCTTGTAGCTCGCTTATAAAGATATTAGTACAATGTTAGCTACTTCAGTTTAACTGGTAATAACTTCTATGGAACGTTAATCGTCATAAATACACATTCACACGGAGTTTTCGGGTTTACTAATGTGCTTAGTGCTATGGTATCTGTTTATGGCAACAGGAAGGAGAGATCAAGGTACTCCAATTCTAGAAAGTACTGGGCCATGCTTGCATTTCTCCATAGTAGCTGGCCATGGTTACTATGGTACCTCTCCCTGCAGGTATCTCGCTTTGGCAATAGCTCGAAAAAAAAAAAGAGCCATAAAGAAGTTTGATGTCAGCTGACAACGCTCTGTTTGTTCGGCTAGGTTTGACGATTGAGCTGAGCCCTGGCACTCTTTTAAAGGACAGCGTGCGAGGAACCAATTTTATATATCTCAATTCATGGAAGCTGGGATGGAAAAAGATGAGCCTTAAAGCTTATACAATTACCTTATTAGAGAGCGTTAAACTTTCAGACTATTTAACGGTAACTCAGAAGGCCTTTCCCTGGTTGCAGTAGTTTACATTGTATGGATGTCTTGGCTCATTCAAGAGAAACTACATCCTTGTCCAAGTGTTATTGAGCTAACTCTGTCAACCCGATTTTTATTGATACATTTTCACAGGTAGTTGCATTTAGCTACAGTGTCATGTATGTTGTAAC
Source organism: Geotrichum candidum (assembly GCA_013365045.1). Taxonomy (NCBI): domain Eukaryota; kingdom Fungi; phylum Ascomycota; class Dipodascomycetes; order Dipodascales; family Dipodascaceae; genus Geotrichum; species Geotrichum candidum. The sequence continues at coordinate 525,538 of QQZM01000005.1, read as the reverse complement.
TGAGGTCAATTGCCCAGCAAGTAGTACGGCACGTTGGTTATTTAGTATACTGAAACTATTACATGTCTGATTGATTAGTAGATGTTGGCGGATGTATGAGTTGGTGTTAATGTTGATTTGTTTTTTATGTGTAATTTCTTGTTTTAAGGTTTCAGTAATAACAAATGACGTAATATATGTATGATGACGTTAGAGTCTGTTGTATGCATTTTTGAGACTTTTTTTTCTTCTTCTGCCGCCAGTGATGATTCTCACGAGAGACAGCTAATATCTGCCCGTTGATTTGGCGATGATCTAGCGGCTCTAGCGGCTCTGGTAGTTTCAGCCCCCTCGAATACTAGTACCTATGTCTAATTTTATCTGCTGTCAATCCTTTATTGTGGTAGCAACAAAACCAGTATTTGTAGGACTTGCCGAGCATCATCATGGCTTATGAGCCAAGGTTATAAAAAAAACAGTAGTAACTATTGATACATGAAACACGTCTATAATACATATTAAACATGTGCTATCATTCATTATTTTGAGCCCTGACTTTATTCTTTTCAATTCCATTATCGTTGATGGTGACTGGGGCCTTCGGTGTTGTCTGAACTAGCTTGGGTACTTGTTTTGGGTACGTACCATTTTTGTATATTTGACATACACGCAGAAGGCAGTGGCAATAACGGAACAAGCTAAGGTTTTAAAGACAAAAAGCTCAGCCAGTAACGAGTTCATGTACCTGGATACTTGAAGCACATCTACTCTTTTATAACAACAACGCCCAACTTTTGTACAAAACCCTTAACAAAACAAATCACCTTCTTCGGTGGCTACTTTTTGTGTACTCCTGTCTGTTCTCTTGTCTTAGTTGAATCTTATTCTAGATAATCTCTCGGACTAGAGAAAAAAAAAATTATAAATACAGGCTCATTTTCCTCCTGTTTCTTTTCCTTTCCTCTTGCCTTTCTCTTACTTTTCTTATTCTTATCACTAATAACCACTTCTCATTAATCTATCATCATATAAAATGGATTCATCAAACAATATCACTATTTCTAGCGACGTGTTGTCTCTTTCTTCACAGGCTCCCCCAAGCCAATCACAGTCGCCTTCTATCGAGGCAGCTAAGCAAATCGCTGCCAAGCGCATCTTAAAGCGTCCTTCTCGGAAAAACTCTCTTGGCCCGTCCAAGGTCGAAATCAACCACTCTCGTGTTGCTTCATATGCTTTTGCCTTCGACATTGACGGTGTCTTGGTTCGAGGACCCGATACGATTCCCCAGGCGCCGCTTGCTCTTAAAATGCTTAATGGCGATAACAAGTACAACATTAAGATCCCATATATCTTTGTCACCAATGGTGGTGGTAAGACTGAAGAGATGCGATGCAAAGATCTGTCGGATCGTCTTCAGGTCCCCGTCTGCCCTGACCAGTTTATCCAGGGCCATACTCCTATGCGCGATCTTAAGGATCAGTACAAGACTGTGTTAGTCATTGGTGGCATTGGCGAGGCTTGTCGCACTGTCGCTGAGAACTATGGGTTCGAGGATGTCGTAACCCCCGGTGATATTCTTAAGTGGAATCCTCATGTCAGTCCTTTCAGAACTTTGACTGACGAAGAATACAAAAACTCACGCGAGCGTGACTTCTCCAAAACCAACATTGAGGCTATCCTGGTGTTTGCCGATTCACGTGAATGGGCTGCTGACCAGCAGATTATTCTTGAGTTGTTAATGTCAAAGAATGGTGTTATGGGCACCGTTTCTGAGTCTTTTGAGGAGGGCCCCCCAATCTACTTTGCTCATAGCGACTTTGTCTGGGCTACCAACTACAACCTCAGTCGATATGGTATGGGTGCTCTGCAAGTTACCATCTCTGCTCTCTACAAGAACCATACTGGTAAGGAGCTGACTGTCAACCGTTTCGGCAAGCCTCACAAGGATACATTTAAGTATGCTACCAAGGTCCTCAAGCGTTGGAGACAGGATACATATGACAGCCACTTTTCACCTTCGAGACCCTCGTCTCCCACCGAAGCATCTACCAGCATCACTGGCGAGACTATTGTCTCAGAGCCCTTAGAAGAAGTTAGCATTACCGGCAACGCCATGGTTGCTGAGCCACTTTCTGACTCGGAGGAGCTACTAACCGACAAGGGTATGGTTGCTGAGCCCGAAGGCGAGGAGAATGATGAGGAAGCTGAGATGGAGAATGAGCTCCACGACAAGATTCTCAACACCCTGCCGGAAGCTGATACCGTTTACTTTGTTGGTGACACTCCTGAATCTGACATTCGTTTTGCCAACTCTTTCGACGAAAAGTGGTACTCGATTTTGGTCAAGACTGGTGTTTACCAGGAGGGCACTGAACCCGCGTACAAGCCCAAAATCATTGTGGACAATGTGCTTTCGGCTGTGGAATACGTAATTGAGCGTGAGCATCAGAAGGAGCTCCAGCAGTACAACAAGGTTGTTGATGCTGGTATTGAGCTGCCAGTTGAGCACACTGATCTCCAACCCCATATGATCTCCTCTTTAATAGAGAAGCTTGACCTGCAAGAGAAAGTTACAACTGCGTGATAATTTTAGAGAATAGCATATCTGATTTCCTTATTTATTCTACAAGTAATATAGTGTTATAGAAAAAAATCATAACTGAACTAGCAAAAAAAAATTTATGTCAAAGCAGACACGGGCATTTAGTATACTATAGATGCTGATAGACCTTATATTTCAAGTATTATAGGTTTTGTTTGTTGACTAGTCTGGGACACTATACAGGTCTTTAAAGGAGAAACTTTATGGTCGGATTGCTTCTTACTTTTAAGCAAGTTTTGGTGGCTGGGGCTGTAATCGACATTTACAGCGAAACCAAAAGTGAGCAAATTTGTAGATCACTATTGTTCCATTTCTTTAAAGTGTAAAAAAATGTAATAAAGCCTGAAAAAAAAAAACGAACAAACAAAAAAAAAAAAAAAAAAAAAAAAAAACAAGGGCTATTGAAAAAGTTTTACGCTTTCGTGGTTGCGATTTAGGGATACAAATGAAGTACCAAGCTAGCAAAACTGATACTTGCTCAACTTTAAAAAAACAATAAGTTTGGCTAGAAGGCCACACCTTGAGACCAAAATAAAACAAAAAGTTTTTCCGAAGCTCGCTAACTGTATAATAGTAAAACAGCTCTCAAAAGTGGAATGGTTTCAGTATAAAATTTTTGGGCTTCAAAGCTTCTTTGCCTTCAATAGGGTTTCGGAAACTCTTTTTTTTTGGTTCTAAGAACGGTCTGAAAAACAAGCAAGCTTTTAAAAAATTTGATCGATGAATAAATAGAATGAAATAAAAAAAATTACCAGATTTTCAAGTATGATAATAAAAGAAAAAAAAGAAAAAGATTTTAGATACTACTCATTATTTGTTTGTAACCATTTAATGTAAGGACAGTAAACTGATTATCTATCTATGAATACTACACTGAAACTTTGACAATTTCCTTTCACGTAGCTATGAACTTAACCTTTGGATGGTTTCTGAAAGAACTCAACGCTACTTTTTCTATCTTTTTCCAAGATTTAGGAAAGGTTTGAATCTTGTTTCTAAAGTAAAGTTGGCCAATCCTGAACTCTGGTGAAGAAAGGTGCGTTTTTAAATGCTTTTTACTAGCAATTTGCTAGGCTCAACTACGCGCCATTTCAAGCCTGACTGTGAAGAGATGTAAACAAAAAAATGATTTCTGTATGGCTCCTTTTTCTTTTCTCCTTATCATTTGAGCTTGGCATGGCTTAATTTCTCTATTAACTCAAGTAAAAGCAACCAATTGTGGTAACTAGAGTGACGCTTTGGAAACCTCTATCAGTTGGTTTTTGTATCTGCTAGCGTCCACTAGTTCTAACTTCTTTATTGAAAGAAATTCTGTTTCAAAATTATTTTGTTGATACCTATAATATAAAACTATTAGGAGCAATAACTTCAGGGGTATTGTTTATGTATATAGAAATATATAAGAGAGTTTTTTCATCTGATGTTTGGTGATATGTTTTAATTGGGTAATCATACGTCATACCTAGGCAATGTCAGATAATGGCCAATCCATATAATCCAGATGAAGCTATAGCAATTTTACTAGAAGAATACGACAAATTGATCAGACTGTTTTATTAACTGATTTGAGTAGAAATAAAACTCCAACTCTAAGAAAAGTTGCTGAACGTATATCCAACGCGTGGACGGAAACAGTGGAATGTAAAAAGATAGCACATTTATTTGTTATCTTGGTTGCTCAATTTAATGTACTTCTTTTCGAAACTTATATTATATAGCTCCAAACTAAACGCTACGCCATAATCCTCAAAGGTTTAATAGCGTTGATATAGCGGAGATTTATGCATTTATGATCAATTACGAGTGTTTATGATGTCAGCTACGTACCCCTTAACAGTTGTTAGATAGATAGATAATCAGTTTGTTGATCTTACATTAAACAGTTACAAACAAGATAACAAAAAAGATGACATACAAAAAAAGACCTGAGTTTTAAACCATTTGTTTCTATAAGACTGGTAAGGTAGTTTGTCAGCACATATTTTAAGTTCAAGTCTTTGATGGTGCCGAAGTCCATAAATAATTTCATGTATTAAAGGAAGCCTGCAATACATGGCACCTAGTAGATCGATACCCGAGGTTGATACTCAGTATTAGCTGCTAGATACTTAATGATCGCATGTGTTGAAAAGGTCTAATGTTTAATCGGATTCAATCTGACACTATAGGAAACTGCAAACTAATAAAATAATAGACGAATATACAGTATTATATTCCAACATAGGGGCATTTAGCTTTAATAACCTGTCAGATTATTTGATTGAATATTACTTAAGTACAGTGAATGTTTTTATTTATTTATTTATTTATTTATTTATTTATTTATTTATTTATTTATTTATTTATTTATTTATTTATTTATT
>QQZM01000005.1:374266-520584 GCA_013365045.1 Geotrichum candidum | reverse complement strand
TATTTATTTATTTATTTATTTATTTATTTATTTATTTATTTATTTATTTATTTATTTATTTATTTATTTATTTATTTATTTATTTATTTATTTATTTATTTATTTTTTTATTTATTTATTTATTTATTTATTTATTTATTTATTTATTTATTTATTTATTTATTTATTTATTTATTTATTTATTTTCCGATGGCTTTGATTCTACGTTGATAAACTATGTTTTTATGAAAGCTAATTTGGAAACATAGTTCTTGGTATGAATTGAGTGTGAATACATTAAAGTCATTAGCAAAGATGTTTAACAGTATATGATTATCAAGAAAATATATTTAAAACTTCTAAAGCTATTTTCATAATAATAGATTTCTTTATATTTGAGGATGGAGTTTCTAATGGGCTCTGTTAAAACTCGAGGTGATCAAATAACATTGGTAGACCCTGCAGTTTTAACGAGAGCTATGTTCCCTATGCAAAATCTCCCAACCTGAAATTTATTGATTCAAAAATTTTTTTTGGTTTTGAACTCCAATTCAAATTTAAACAACCAACGACATACAACCTGCAACAATGGAATCGATATTTACTCTGTGTTACCTTAAGAATGGTCCTTTGACTAAGGAAAACTATGTCGATCCGTTAGAAAAAATTCTCAGAGCTGAAATTCCTGCGACTGTCACAACCAAGGATGTCGAACAATACCTGAAGGAGCAGCAAGAGTCTACTGAGCAGGAAAAGACCGAGACCAAAGTGACTGCCAGCGATAGTAGCAAGGAGGATACTAATCAAGAAAATGAAGAAGACGACGAAGAAGAAGAAGAAGAAGACGAGCAGGACGCTATCGGAACTACACCCCTTCATGCATTATGCGCTTCCGTATCGCATGACATCTCCGGTGAAGAGCTCGAAACTGTCAACGCCATGATTGATACTTTGTTTCAGTGGGGCGCAGGCTGGATGATTTTGGATGAAAACAACGAAACTCCTGGCTGCATTGCTCTGAGAAGACAGTTACCCAGCTCTATTTACAAACGGTTTGTTCAGGCCGGCACCAGAGCTGAAGTGTTTCTGCGCAAGCTGTCTTTACTTGAAAAGTCGAACGAGCCCCAGCGCGAGCAGGATCCTGCAGTTGACCAGGGAACATATCTTGCTACTGATTTGGAGTACACCGACCATGCTCTCGTTACTAAGGAACAAAATGATGGTGTCATGATGGATTGGGAGACCCCAATTATGAAAAGATCGGCTGAGTTGATCACAAAAGATACTGATGGTGAAGGTCCCATTGTTTTGAACGTTGGCTTTGGTATGGGAATCATTGACGGTATCATTCAATCTCTTAATCCCAAGAAGCACTACATTTGCGAGGCTCACCCTGACGTGTTGAACAAGATGAAGGCTGATGGCTGGTACGATAAACCCAACGTGGTTGTTCTTGAAGGCAGATGGCAAGACACGCTTGCAGAACTGTTGGAGCAGGAGGGAGGCCCTGTTGAATTTGACGGCATGTATTACGACACGTTTTCTGAACACTACTCCGATCTTGCCGAGTTTTTCAACTTTGTGACAAGTATGTTAAAATCAGATGGTGTCTTCAGCTTTTTCAATGGTCTTGGCGCTGACCGTCAGATCGTATACGACGTATACTGTGAAGTACTTGAAGTTGATCTTATGGATTATGGCCTCGAGGTCAAATTCGAGGACTGGCGCATTGCAGATAATGTCGTTGGTGACGACAAGGAGGCGATTTGGAAGGGCATCCGGAAGCAATACTGGGCAATTGAGGTATACAAGTTGCCCATTATCAAGTTTATGAGCTGATTAAATTTATAATATCTGACGCAAAAAAAACTATAAAGACATCTAAACCAATCTGAGCTTTGATAAAACAAACAATAATAATAATAGTGATCAATTGACATGATAGTTCACTTACGCAGCTTATGCCGATCTAGTAGTGTCGTAAAGCCGCACCAAAACGAGTTTCCTATTTGATCCCGATTATCTAATCATTTTCACATTTTTTTGATTTTCTTTTCACATATAAACTTTGGATGTTTTCCCCTTTTACGAAATTCTTTCATTCCTCTATCTTTCATTCGACAGTTCTTTTATTCATTGATTTATCATGGGTATCTTACGCTCTTTAGACTCGATAATCGTCGAGCATGCTACTCCAGTAGTTGAATACCTTTTTCAATTACCCATCTGGAAGCTCTTGTTGCTTTCATTTGTCTCATTTATTGTACTCAGCGTTGTTTTCAATGTTCTCAAACAGCTGGTCTACAAACACCCCAACCGTGCTCCTGTTGTCTTTCACTTTTTCCCTTGGATCGGATCAGCCGTCGTTTACGGCATGAAGCCCTATGAATTTTTCAATGAAAATAGAAAGAAGTACGGTGATGTTTTTGCCTTTGTTCTTCTCGGCCGTGTCATGACTGTCTGCATGGGCCCCAAGGGTCATGAATTCGTGTTCAACAGTAAACTTCAGGACGTCTCCGCCGAGGAGGCTTATTCTCACTTGACCACTCCAGTTTTCGGTGAAGGTGTTGTCTATGATTGCCCGAATCATCGTCTTATGGAGCAGAAGAAGTTCGCGAAAACCGCACTTTCGAAGGATGCGTTTGTTTCGTACGTTCCTAAGATCGTCGAAGAGGTTAAGAACTACTTCAAAACCTCGCCGTACTACTACAATAATGACCCGAAGAAGCTTTCTGGTCAAGTTAGCGTTGTTGAGTCTCAGTCTCAGATTACGATTTTTACCGCTTCTCGAACTCTCCTTGGTGACGAGGTTAGAGAGAAACTTAACACCGATTTTGCCCAGTTATATTCTGATCTCGACAAAGGTTTCACTCCCATCAACTTTGTGTTCCCTCACCTGCCCCTGCCTCTGTATTGGAAACGTGATGCCGCGCAGCAAAAGATTTCCTCCACTTACATGGAAGTCATTAACAAGCGTCGTCAGGAAGGTAATGTTGACCCTAGTCAGGATTTGATCGGTTCTCTCATGGTCAACGGTATCTACAAGGATGGTGTTCGTATGACTGACCAGCATATTGCCAATCTTCTTATCGGTATTCTCATGGGCGGCCAGCACACCTCTGCCTCCACATCGGCCTGGGCTCTGTTGCATCTTGGATGCAGACCCGATCTGATTGATGCCTTGTACGAGGAGCAGGTTAAGGTTAGCGGTAAAAACGGCCACGAGCTCAACCCTATTACTTACGAAAGTCTGCAGGAGATGACTTTGCTTAACAACACTATCAAGGAAACGCTTCGTATCCACTCTCCCTTGCACTCTATTTTCCGTAAGGTCATGAACCCCCTTCCTGTTCCCAACACGAATTATATTGTTCCCCGGGGCCACTATGTTTTGGTTTCCCCTGGTGCCACTATGATGTCTGACGAGTACTTTAAGAACGCCAGCCATTTCGAGCCTCGCCGTTGGGAAGATCCTAATTCTGTTCCTAGTGCTACTGGTGCTGCGGAAGACTCCGTTGACTACGGCTTTGGTGCTGTGTCCAAGGGTGTTTCTTCACCTTATCTGCCCTTTGGTGGTGGCAGACATCGCTGCATCGGTGAGCAGTTTGCATACGTTCAGTTGGGAACTATTCTCGCGACTTTTGTTCGTGAATTTAAATGGGTTACGGTCAGCGGTAAGGTGCCGGAGGTTGACTTTGAGTCAATGGTCACTCTGCCCAAAAATCCGGCTGTGATCCAATGGGTTAAACGGGATTACAGTAACTAATAGGTTTATACATGCACATTACATACACTAATATAATTCACTCATCTATTTAGTAAGAAATCATTACAGACGTTAGTAGTGATAGGTAATAATTGGTCTGCAATAATGATTTGGGTGGCTCATAACTAGAGGAGGATGTAAACATCATCGCCTCCAATCTGTTTTGCCAACTACTTTTCTTTTTATTCAATCAAAAGTGCCACGTGCACGTACTCTAATGTCATAGAGCTCATGTATGGATTCCCAAAAAGGGAGAACTCGTGCGGCTGACTCTGATTCCACAGAAAAAATAAAATCAAATAAATAGACAGATCATTTATGCGCATAGGCTTGCGTATGGTCAAGAATCAAACAAAAATCGTTTATCAATATCTTGAATTGAAACTCACAGCTAATTATAGTTTTTCAGAATGTAAGTTATTTAAACAAAATTGATTCTATGGTTGTTTTTGGGTGGCACAGGGTTTGGCAAATGTACTAGAAAGATAGTTATAAAAATAAATAAAAAAACCCTGTTAATTGTTTTAATATTTAGTACAAAAATAAAAATAATAAAAAAGGATACACAAAAGAAACAGCTTTGATACTTATTTAAATGAGACTAAAAATCTAATACTCTTAACTTGTGTAAGAGGGATTGTCATCCAATAGCGCTGAATTCTTCGTATGAAGTTCCATAAACCGAGTGAAATATGGGATATTCAACTCCTGGTAGCTCTACAGCAATAGAGTATATATGTATATGTTTCAAAAAGTCTCGTTAGTACTTAGAACTTCTGAGTTCTGAAGCCAGAATAATGCTCTGTTCACTGAACTATAGCTAGCATATTCTCAGAAAAAGAAAAGCCTATACTTATTGAGTAGATCGCACTAGATATATCAGAAGTCACTTTGGTTTATTTGAAATTAGTCTATCTGACTGCTTCTACAAGAGCGCATTACAGCTCATGCCCTTACTAGTACAGGCATCATAAAAATAGCTCTAGATTCAGATGATCTCAGCATATTCTCAGTAGTTACGCGTAGGACATCTGAATTAACAAATACTGCTACTATTACTGTTTGTGCATAATTAAAAAAGATCTGATAATTAATCATAATTTATCATATACTACTATATTTAAACAATAGGAAGCCTCACTTCCTGCTGAGCAGTTTATTTACAATTTGATATCGTATGTGCGACCAACGTTAGAATGTGCTAGCCCAGTTTGGTTCTACAAACTAACCGGTCAGTGGAAGGATGAAATTACAAAAATTCAGAGCATGGGGTTACGCAAAATTTTAAGAGCATTCGGGTCTGCAACAGTTAAATCAACATAGTGTAATGCTGAAATCCTGCTGGTGAATATACTACTGGAAGAGATCTATGACTGGTTTACCGTTTGAGCTATTCAACCTGTGGGTCCGGGGAATTCCGTATGGAAGCTTTTCAGTCACAGAAAACCAGCAGAGAGTTATCTTGAAAGGCAGTTTTTAGAGTCATGCAAATGAATGGTATTGGCTATGTCAAATATTGAAGCAAGCATCCACCATGGAAGCAACCAAAATGTAATATCAACTACCTGTTACAGGAAATCAATCAATATTGGCATCAGCTACTCTAGGTAACAAAGTAGAAATCTTCAACAAGCGAAACAAAATTCTGGAAATAGGAGATCAATACTCTTAAGATGGTAGTTGGCGCTGGTAAATTTTGTTTTAATAATGCATGCAATTTACTATTCAAGTTTTAACTTGAGTAGCAAAGTGAATTGATCGGAACACAAGATATAAGACTTTCATTTGATGAAATGTTAAGTCAATATACAAAACATAGGCAAATAAAAGGCAATCCTTATAACAAAGAGACTCTAAGTGCAATGAATCACCAATCCAAAGCTGCAAATTATTGTACGCTTTTGGAAATTGAAAGATAAAAGTTTCTCAAATAAACATAATATAGGTAAATATTCTTTTTTTTTTGGAGAATACTTACAAAACTAATTGTGGATTAACACACTCTGAAAGTTTTTAGGCAGTTGAAACAGAAGCTTGTGAATTGGAACGTTTGCAGAATAACAGTCTTTATGGTTGTCTTAATTATATACGCTATTCTAAATAAATATTCATAACTAGTTTTCTTAAATATTATATACTGTCAACCAATTGATTGAGCAAAAAAAAGTTTTGAAAAAAAAAAGAAAGCAGAAGGAAAGTCAAAGGAAAGTCGAAAGAAAGTAGAAGGAGAAAATAAGTAAAAAAGGGAAAAAGAAGGGGGAAAAAAAGAAGAGCTGAGACCCGTTTCGCAGGCTTTGGCGTTTTTCAGTCTTGTGACGGCTAATGAGATCCCCAACTTCGGTGTGATTTCGTCGGTGATAGGAAATCAATGTTTGCCTGGCACTGTTTTTCTACATCAGACCAATACTAGTAGAGATAAAAACCCTAGTAGGGAAAACAGCCCAGTCGTATTGATCATCGGCTGCATTGTAATGAGATTCGGAGATTGTCATTTGGTGTGTCACAGCAGGCATAACAAACCTTTTTGGAAAAAAGCCCATTGATCTTTGGCTGCTTGGTGTTTGGCTTGGAGATTGCTGTTTTTTTTGTCATTGTATCTCCATCTCAGATAAATAATTGCAGACATGAAAAACTCTCTAGGAAAAAGCCCATTCATATTGGTGTTAGGCAGTGTGATACTTTGGCTTGGGATTGGCAATCAGATATTGTAGCGATGAATTATATTTATCCTTTTAAGATTTGAGTGACAGAACATGAGTGTTACCTAAAGCCGACTGGTTAGTTTCAATTCTGCCAAGGCCTGTTCTAAATTTTATTTCGAGTGATTTCTTCAAATCCTACTTGACTACCGCTTCTGAGGTTATCATACCAATATTATTGAGCACAATTTTTAGCTAATTCTCTTGTATAAGCTAGAATTCCGGGGTCAACTTCTTAATCTATTGTTTTCACTGTTTGTATACTTTCCTGGAGTTAGTGATTATAGAAACGTTTCTGTTGTCTATTCTTCAGACCCATCTTATCATCAGCTCTTCTTTTGGTATAGCATATAGCTAGTCTGCATATTTCTTAACAGGCGCTTCATTCTGCAAAATCTAAGTTAGTGGGATCAGATATTCTTATCCTATACAAAATCTTTGGAAGTGCTGGATACTCAAGCTGGATAGCGGTCTTGTCTCCTATTAATTACACCTTCTTTCTCTAAGCTACTATCATCCAAGAGTGCTCTCTGCGACTATTGACCTGGCGTGACATCTTGTACTTGACCTGTTTTTGCGAGTTAGTTGTAACAGTAACCTTTACTTCTGTCTAACTCACCTTATCGGCTGTTATTGCAAATTCCTTCTTCCATTTTTCGACGCTTCTATCAGTCTTGTCTATTTCCTGGCAATCTCCTCCTTTGGTTTTGTCAAGTCTGGTCTCCATTGTCTGGATTCTATCCCACATTAGTTACACAGAGATAATGAAGCACAGTATAGTGCATCGTATAGAATACTTATATTTAATTCCGGAAAGGTGATAGACAAAAATTGGGACGTATGAAATTCAATGTCAATTGACAGATGATGTTGACTTGTTGGATCGGAATGTCTATGTGTAACATATCTTGGCACTGGTAGATCTGTAGTGGTGTTCTAGTTGACATTAAATAGACTTCTCTTTTTGACCTGACTTCAACAAGTAACACATACCTTTTTGTCGTCATTAATCCCACGCATAATTCAGTCGTTGTCTTCTTGTGGGAATTGGTGGTTCCTGTTGGGTGAGGCTACTATTCTTGCCTGCTTCCCATTATTAATTAAGACATTATCTTCCTGTATCTGTTGAAGGTTCTAGTTTAGGTGAGACCTTTATTCGTGCCTTCTTCATATCCGTAAGTCAGTCATTATTTTCGTGCGGGTGTTGAGGATTCCTGCTTAGTTAGATGTGCCGTGCAAATGTAGATTTTTTGGTACCTTTTTTTTTTTGTACCTTTTTATGAATTTTTTCTTTTGGAGAAATCCCCGCTGTAGCTTGCCCTGGACTCCTAGACAGAATACTGCAACAATAAGAATAACAATAAGAAGAAATCTAAAGGCTTTAACGTTTGAACTGCTAGTCATCTGACCCAGCCTAGCAACGCGCACCAACAAGTGTTGAATGAAAGTTATACATAACTCGAGAGTCATGAAACATATGCGGACAAGGCTGATGATGGCGGATGTTTCTGTTTGTACCATTTTTTTTTTCCTGGAGTGCTTTGGTTGAAAAAAAATATATATATTACAAGTAAAAAGAATAAAAAGAATAGTTATTCTCCCTACTTATATTTTTTTACTTCATCAAATTCTGATATTCAGAGACTTTTTTAACATAGTTTGATAATGTTTTAAAACATTCGTTGTGTATATGATAGTTTCGTTTGTTTTCCACATCTACATTCCCTTGGAATGCCAGTGATTTGAAAAAAAGTGCTGTTATTGGTCGTCTCGTATTAAAAAACCAAAAACAACTGCAACTGAGAAAATGAAATGGTAGAAAAACCAAAGTCTCCGGTGCAATGGCATGTGGTTCTAGAAAGTAGAATGAATGAATGAATACAGTAGAATTGTCATTATATGAAAAAATAATCAGAAGAAATTTGAAGTGAAGTCCCGTACAGAAAGCCGGCCTCACCTTGAGAATTCTTAAATTATAACATACTATGGATAAACAATTAATCCAAATCAGTGCATAAACATCCAGTCCTTCTTTTTGTGACCAGGCTATTCAATTACCTACAATATTTTGCGCTATCTCGAACAATCGTTGTGAATTTGGAAATTAGCCGAGCCACCCTGCCCACCCGTCAGTTTGACAAGCAAGTCCACCGGGTCGGGTGTAACCATTTAATAAATAGTAGGAGGTTTTTATGTTCACGGCAAAGCCCGAGGCTACTGCTTATTTTTTTTTTTTTTTTTTTTTTTTTTTTTTTTTCATTAGAATAAACTTGATACAATGTTGGGCTCATTCCTGTAGAGATGATTTGGCTATTACATACCAAATAAATACCAAAGGTAACATGAAAGTTTTAAAAGAGCCAAGCAACTGACAGAATCAATTATTCAAAACTTGAATAAACAATTTCACTTAAAAATCTTTTTTTCTTCTTTTGCTTGTAACGAGAAGGCCGTTTTTATTGCCCTGATCACAAAACCAGTTTCAACTTTGGGACAAAGATACATGTCCCTTGGTCTAGCCAAGTGCAGGTATCAAGACAGATCCCTAATTCTGTAATCCATATCGACTGGGCTCTGGCAGTAATGTCCCTGCCAAACCACCAAGGGAAAGAGAGCAAAAAAATAAAATAATAAGAATGTCTAGATGTTATTTTTTAAATTGATTTCATAAACTTCAAGAATTATACACAAAAAAATAGAGAAAAAACAAAACCAAAAAAAAACCAATCTCCCTCCCCATGAAACAAAATACTTTTAAAGCTTTTGGCTTACAGGTTCTCCTCCGTGGAAGCCTCCTTCTCAACAGGAGTTTCCTTGTTCTCCTCAGAAGCATCTTCCTTCTGTTCAGCGGACTCTTCCTCCTTCTGTTCAGCGGACTCTTCCTCCTTCTTTTCAGCGGATTCGTCCTCCTTGTTTTCAGTGGACACCTGCTCCTCTGGCTTTTTGGCGGAGTTGTTGTTGTTGTTGTTGTTGTTGTTGTTGTTGTTGTTGTTGTTGTTGTTGTTGTTGTTGTTGTTGTTGTTGTTGTTGTTGTTGTTGTTGACATTGCTGCCAGCCTTCTCCTCATCAATCTGGAAGACTCTCAGTCTGACCTCATGAAGATCCTCCTTGGGCAGCATGAGGTTGCAGCTGCCTTTACCCTTCCACACGGGGAAAGTGTAAACACCACCAGTCGGCGCAGGGATGTTGACAATAATGCAGCCCTCAGCCATGTTCTCGACCTGCGCGTAAAACTCAGGGTAGCGTTCCCTCAGTTGGGGGAAAGTGGGGAAGGCCTCGGTGACCATGGTCTTGAGCAAATCGAGGGAGGCCTCAGCACGGCGCTTAGACGAGGTGGCATTGGCAAGGAGAGTGATACTCTCAATCTGGATACGCCACTCGCAAGTGTTTTCACCAGTGTTACGCTGGAATGAGAACATCTTGATACCAGTATGAATGAGCTTGAGCTTGGACTCGTTAAGCTGGATGACAGGACGAAGGGTAGGGCTCACATAGTAGATGACACGCGTAGGTTCGCCGGTAGAGTTGCGCACAAGCAGCGAGTCCTTGGGGAATTGGTCGTTGATACCGTAAAAGTTCCAGCACTTTTCGATAACAGGATGACCAGCGGGAAGGAAGATAAAGGGCTCCTCGTTGGCATCTCTGGGAACCTTTTCCTTCTTGGCAGGGACAACCGCAGCGGTTTCATCATCAACCTTGGCCTTCTTGGAGGCCTCATCATCATCTTCGGCCTCTCTGGTTCTCTTGGAACCGGCGGTCTCATCTTGAGCCTTCTTCTTCTTCAAAACAGCAATGTAGAAACCACCGGTATCCTGCTGGTGGGGGTAGACTCTGAGAGTGCGATCAAGGTTGAACTTTTCAATCTCGGCCTCAGTGGGAGGGAAGAGCGAAGCAGGCAGCTTGGGGCCATCGGGTTGCTCGACCCACTCACCAGCCTTGTTGGCAACCTTCCAAGCGTTGATACCAGGAGATCGCTTCAGGTTGGGCAGCTGATCAGAGACATCGACGAGCTCAACAGAGCCATCCAGCTGTCTCAGAGCCTCCGCAACCACAGATTCGTTCTCAATGGGGTTGAGCGAACAGGTGGAGTAGACAAGTCTTCCACCGGGCTTGAGAAGCTGAAGACCTCTGAGCAAAATGTTAAGCTGCAGGGTATGCAGGCCGAGACCGTTGGACACCTTCCAGTCCTTCCAGACGTTGACGTTTTTGCGCATAGTACCATCTCCCGAACAAGGGACATCACACAGGATACGGTCAAACTTGAGGTATTCATTCTCAGAAACCTTGATTCTGGGGTAAAATTGGGCATCGTGGTTCGTGACAACAATGTTGGGCGATGATAACCGCTTCACCTGGTGCACAAGCAGATGCGAGCGCTTGTAGTCACTATCGTTGGCAATTACAAAACCAGTAGGGGGCGCGGCACCCTCAGCTTCGTCCTTGTGCAGAGCCTCAACAAGCTGTGCGGTTTTCGAGCCGGGGGCAGCGCACATGTCAAGAACGGCATGGTCGGACTTGATATCCATAAACAAGGGGGGGACCATTGAAACGGCCTCTTGTCTGGAAATATGGCCAGCATCAGTTTCGACCACAAGGAATCGTTGGAGCTTTGCAAACTCCTTGTTTCTTCTGATGACGGACTTGGCAACGTTAAACTTGTAGGCCATGTTGTCGGGGTAAAACTCGAGAGGCGCGGGGGGCTCAACGACGGTCTCACCGCCGTCAATCGAGACGCCGGTGGTCAAAGGAATGTACTTTTCGTTGATAGCAGTACGCACCTCATGAGCGACCTTTGATGAGCCAGTGACGCGGAAAGTCAAGGGAAGGGGAGTCTGGCAAGCCTTCTTAAAAGTGTCCCATTCCTCAGCAGCAGGAAGGTTGAGGGTTTGGTAGTAGTTTTGCCAGTTTTCGTTCTCCTTGGTGGCATTCTCCCAGTTGGTGGTATTCGCGCGGCCGCGATTGCGATTAAATTTTCTGCCCATGGTGGTAATGCTGTCTATGTGATGATGGTGATAATGATAACTTGACGGAGGTTTCTTTTTTTTTTTTTTTTTTTTTTTTCGATTGATTTGAATATTTCACTTTTCGGCTGAAAATTTTATGTCCCAAGGGCATACCCATAGAAATCATATAGACACGCAGAACCTTATATGGATGACTAAAATATTATAAAAAATGATTATTAAAGATTAAAAAAGTTACATAATTACTGATAATAATAAGGTAATGACTTTCACATGCCTTGGATTTACTTATTTTTTTTGTTTTTGGACAATTCGAATATCCTGATAACTTGACACAAAATGCGAATAGAATCCTTCTTTTTGCAAAGTTTCTCCTTTCTTCTTACCATTCACTCCCTTGTAAGCTAAAGAGCTTACGAGTATTTGTTGTACAGCTTCTCAATAGCCTCTTTATTGTCAGCAAGAATCTTCTTTCTTTCTAGTTTCTGCGCAGAGGTAAGGAAACCATTCTGAGGAGTCCACTCAACCTTGGACACCACGACTCCAAGAATAATCTCGATACCCTTGAGGCCACCCTTTTGACCAGTCTCAATAACGCTCTGTTGAATGGCCTCAATAACGGCAGGGTCCTGTGCAATATCCTCATGCGAGTCAATGCCAAGTGCTTGCGTCAGCTTCTCAACCTGAGCTGGGTTGGGCACAATGATAGCAACAGGCTTGACGCGGTTCTCGTCAGCATAAACGCAAATGTTCAAAATGTAAGAGTCGGAACGGTAGACAGACTCAAGCTTTTCAATAGCAATGTACTCGCCATTAAGCGTCTTAATAAGGTTCTTCTTACGATCAACCAGCTTGATATGTCCCTCAGGAGTCCACTCACCGATATCACCAGTACGGAACCAGCCATCGTCAGTGTATGCAGCACTCGTCTCCTTCTCATTCTTAAAGTAGCGTGACGACACGGGAGGACCCTGGATGAGCAATTCTCCCTGGTTATTCTTGGCAAAGTAGCCAGCATCAGGCACGTCCACGAGCTTGATAGTGACAGCGTGAGTAATCTCACCCTGAGTGCCGTACTTGTACGAACGTGGAGTCATAAGACAAGTGTTGGCGTTCGACTCAGTCAGACCATAGCCAATAACCATGGGACAGATAAGAGTTGTGATAAATTGCTGGGTTTCCAATGAAATGGCTGCACCACCGTTTAAGACAATTTTGAGATTACCACCAGTGGCCTCCTTAATCTTCTTGAAAATCAGGTTGTCAACCAAAGGGCACGGCAAACCCATATTAGTAAGCTTTAGCTTGGTACGGAATGCAGCCCAAAACAACTTTTGCGAAAACGATGGCAGCGCGTTAACCTTGGCCAGAATACCCTTTCTCACCGACTCCCACACGGCAGGGACACCGACCATGACGCTGGGCTTAAACTCTCTGATATCGCCGAGACAGTTGCGGACAGATGCATCCGAAATGGTTTTTACGGTACCATAACCCAGAACACCACCCCAGTAGAGGGTGGCGAGCTCAAATGTAAACTCTAAAATGTGCGCGAGTGGCAGGAACGCCAGCAGTCTGTCACCAGGTTCAATGTAGGTGCGATTAATGTTGGCTGTGGGACCCGCAACACCGGCCATGACATTTGCATTGGTAAGAACAACACCCTTGGGAGGACCAGTAGAGCCCGAGGTGTACATAATGAGGGCAAGGTCCTCAGGCTTGGGTTGCAGAGGCTCGGCAAAGTTCTCCTTACCGCGCGCAAGCACCTGGTTGTACGAATAGATCTGGAGGTCGGGGTTAACAGCACGCAAAGCTTTAAGGTCCTTGTGGTTTTCGACATCATCAATATCCTCTCTATAGACAATGATACGAATGTTTTTCGCCTTTTCAAGAGGCTTCACAAGTGTGTGAAGAATAGCATTATCAACAAAAATACCGACCGACTCGGTTTCCACCAGAGAATGAGTAAGACCTTCCTCACCCAGAGTATCATATGCGGTTGCAATGGGAATGGCGTTGGCGTTACAGGCCAATGCGGTCTGAAACCACTCTGCTGAGGTTTGGGCATAAATGTGGAAAATCTCCTTGCCCTTGGGTTCGATACCAAGCGAAAGGATACCAGAGGCGTATTCCTTAATGAGCTGGTGAAGTTCCTTGTACGTCATGTAGGAGTAGGGAGAAAGCTCAAAGTAAGTCCATGTTTTGGGGATTTTTTCGAGCTTACCGTCAATCTTCTTTGTAACCATTTTCTTCTCATCGTGGGTTCCAATAACCTTTCTAGAGCCCATTGCCTCTCTGGTTGAAAACTCTTTGCAGGCCCAGGTGAGCAAGTTGTAAATGGTATTACAATCAGGATTGTTGCCGGGAAACTCCCAGGGGGCGGCCTTAGCGCCAATGTTGCGGCGAGGAGCAGTCTCACCAGGCTTGGCTTCTCCTACAATGACGGAGTAGTCCTTTGGGTTGTTTACGCGTAGTTTAAACGTCATGATGGAGGGGGAATGATGGGGAGATGGAGGGAGCAGATGAATTTAATGATCGAGAGAGAAGAGGAAAAAAAAAAAAGAAGAAAAAAAGAAGAAAAGCGAGAGAAGAAATAGAAAAGGGAAGAAAGTCAAAAAAAAAAATAATAAAAAAATAAAAAAAAGAAAAAAGAGGAGAAAGAAAACCAGAAAAAAAAAGGCAATACATATGTACTTTTTCTTTTCATCAAAAACCCAAACTTGGACATTTAGAAAAGCAATTGGGTCAAAAAGTTTATAAAAAAAGTAAAGAATAAGAATACATTATTATTACTATTTCATGATTCTCTTGGTTTATTTTGTTGCTTAAAGTAGTTCATTAACTGTCAAAGCCCGGTTTGTGTCGCTTCAAAAAAAATCTGACATTAAAGCAATGAGTTTTTTTTTTTTTTTTTTTTTTTTTTTTTGACTCCGTAAGGCTGATCTGATTCCAACTGTCAAGGTAATCAGCATGGTGACAAGATAACAATGATACTTGATTCCTAGGGACGGCCTTGTTGGTATCCAATTCTGACAACTTGTCTAGTGTCACGAACAAGCTGTCGTGAGACTTCTGACTTTACTCACTACTAGCCGTTGTTGATTCTAGGTTTGATCATGTAATCTATTTTTTTTTTTTTTTTTTTTTTTTTCCTTATATCCGTGTTCTTAGGCTATAAGGATGCCAATGGGTTGAGCGTGGTTGATTGGGATACAAAACGTTTGGTCAGAAAGCAAACAAGTCCGTTAATCTGATGTTTTTGTTAATGCAAGTCTTGAACGTTCAAAAGCTGACACTCGGATATACATTGGTACTTGTCAATCGCAATCAAAATCAAACGGAGTTTCAATTTCTTTCATTTCTTAAAATTTTGTTTCCCTTCTGGTGAAAAACAGATCAAATAATCATAAGTGGCAACCCTGACGAGTTTTGGCCGAGAAATCTGTAATTAACCATGTTCTCTTATCAACGTAGGTATTAATGTTAGAAACCAAAGCGCCCACTCTCAATTACCGTGATGGATGATCTTGTTCCCTGTCATTGATAGCACCGTAGCCCTATGATGACGATCCATCTCTCTCAGCTTTACCGTTGCAACCCGCGTGACATGATTTCGAGTCTTTTTTCTTTCTGCCAACTGATCTTTTATTTTGTAGGGCCACCATCATTTACACACTCTTCATCAGTTACTCAGAATCTACCCAACAGCCTCAACTATCTGTGATTCGTTTTATTTTGATTCAGGTTTCAGCCTGGTTTTATCCAACCATGATATTTTTGATAAACTCATCAGTTCAGTCTCAACACACTGGCTGCGGTAGGATGCCTTCCTGTTTTACCCATTGCTGATTCGTAGCATTGGGAGAAAAAAACCAAGTCCCCAAGTCCATGCAAGCAAATGTCATGATTGGTTACGGCCTTTGATCCAAGCGTTGTCCCCCTTCTAGTAATACCCTGTTGGATGTCTTGTACGACAGCTACATATCAGTAGCTCCGTGGCAGTTGCTTCGCATCGGGCTCTTTCGATCTCTGTTGTAATCTGTGAAATAAACTGATCCGTCGTGTTAACCATGGCCGGTTTTTCATTTTTTTTTGTTTACCGCGAAAACAAGGATATTTATCCAACCACATATATAAATGATTATTATGCATGAGATTTTCAAACCCAACAAGTTTTGAACTTTGTTGGGTTCGTGTTTTGCTGGTACTCTGTCCGCAGTACCTTCTTTTCATGCTTGGAGAAGCCGTTCCTGGTCCCAATCCGGCCGAGCCTTCAGTTGTGTGTGCATTTATACTAAAATATAATGAAAACTGAGCCTCATATGCAATGAGCCAAGACCTGCAATGGGCAATAGACTTAAAATAAAAAAGACGGGCGTATCTACAAAGTTACTTGGCCTGCTAGGCAGTACACAAGTATACCGTCAACTTTCTTTTCCCTCCCCTCTTTCCTAATGCGCATTGTCAGAAAAAAACATTAAAAAAGTCAATTTCTCGCTTCACGTGGAGCCGAGATTCCCTTGGCTGACTTGGACAAGAGGCAGGTTTTGTTATGACAATGGGTAGGGCTAACCGATAAGCACGGTGTGAGCACGATGCGAGCACCAGCAGGACACTGATCATAGTAGCGCACGATGCTTTCCCCCTCCAAAAAATTAAGGTTGTTGCAACACTAAATCCACATTTCCAAGACAATCTAGAAATGCGGGGTATTGTTCATTGCTGGCTTGTAATTTCACGCAGATGAAATACACAAGAACCCATGATTCTTTTTTTTTTTTTTTTTTTTGTTAATCCTGCTGATATGTAGGTAGCCGCAACGTCCATGATTTAACAACTCTGTGTTCTCAGTAATATGCTTGCATTTCCAGCACGTGATATAACTGAGGACATACCGAAACGAAAAAAAAATAAATAAAAGGAAATCCGCCATCTCGGCATTTCAACAACAGCACCGCAAGGCTTTTGTACGAGTACACCACCATGGTTGCGAGGGATTCTATTTACATGCTGGCTATCACACTGCCAAGACGCCCTGACACTGCTTGCCAGCCGAGGCTGGGACGGCCGTGATTGCTAATGCTGTTCTTTGTCTTGAATAAAAGGCCAATCTGGATGTATTCAAGTTGGTCGAATTCTAATGTATGCATGCGTACTCTTCTACACTAGGTCCTGAATACAATTTTTGTTTCCAAAGATCAAACCATAAAGTTATAGACCCTGCAAGCCCTTTGCTATAATTATCTTGCTACATATGCTGCCCATAATACCAGTGCGGCATTTGCGCCGTGCAGGGACTAGTCTCTTTTTCTTTTTAAAAAAAAATTTTTTTTTCCATTCCTGCTCGGCATAAACATAGTCCTGGACGTTTTGCGTATGAATGGGTGAAATCGGGATGTTGCCGGGTATAGTTTGAACCTCGTTTACATGTGGTTGGAACCTGCTAATGTGCAGTGGGTTATGCTCATATAGCAACTGGGCTGTTTTTGCATACTACTTGAGGATGAAAAAAAGGACTTCCTATTGTTCTGATAATGCTGGAAATTTTTACCATTGTTGTTCAAGATCTGTCAAAAAAGCGATAACAACTATAAAAATAGAATAAAAATATTGTTGATTTTAACACATGAAAAATCGTTTGGAAAAATTAACAAAAGATCGTAGCGAGCCGGATATAGTTTGATCATTATGCATGCCAGAGGACCCTACTTTGTTTCATTTCTTGGGCGTTATTGTCAATTATTGTTAATTTTTCAAGAGTTTCAATCTTCAGTGAAAAACTTGTTTAGATTCTCGGATTAACCGACTGGGCTGGCGAAGCCATGCAGTTTTTCCAAAATAGAAAAAGAAATACTTAAAAAAAATGTACACAGAATACCTAGATTCCAGTCGTTTAGTTTATGCAATCTTACTTTCGGTCGGACCTAAACAAGATTTTTTGTTACCAAAAACAAGATGATGAAAATAATTCAAAGAACAATTAATTATCGCCAATTGTATTTTGAAAAACCACAGACACCACAAAAATTTCAGCATTCAAGCTTCACCTACCGAGGCTTCTCTAATAACTTATCTCGTATAGTTTGTTAACATCATGGTTGTATATTTCACTAAAAGATAATAAGCTTTTCTTTAGCGTATAGTCCTAGTTAACTCTTGTATTCACAAGATCAAGTGCACTACTCAAGCCCACTACATTTTTGCCGTTGAGCTTATGATTGTCAAGATCACGACAGTCATTGAAAAATACCGTTGACCCTCGGCATTTTTTATTCAGACTACAAGTTGAATAGGATTGACAATGACCAAACATGTGTTACAAGTCATAGCGTGATAAAGCATTGTTAATACTTATTCTAGCGCAATCTAGATTCAAACCATTGGTTTGTACTCTGATGTTTAATCTGCGACTTGAGACATGGAACTTTATATCACTACATAAAGCATTTGTTTCAAAGTTTATGTTCAAAAGTCTATTCTGTTTTCTAGCATAAGTGTCATATCACGTGTTAAGTTACCCGCCCTTTTTACAATTGTCCCAAATTTCCCAAGCGCGTTGCCCTCAGGCCCCCAATCGTGAATTCCAGGTATTTTTGGCCCGTAAGAGAGTCGTTACGAATATATAGCCAGTCCGACAGCACGATGGCTGTTAATTGACAGTCTTAATCCTTTCTGTACCGTGTAAATATTCTTTTAAATAAATTTTTTTTAAATTTTTCTTATAATATATACAATAATGATTTATTGCAGTTTTATTTTGATTTATTCCTTTTTTCTTTGGTCTGAAATTTTCGTGTTTGTTTCGCTTCACAAAAAATTTTTAACCGTTCTTGAACCTTCGTTTCTCTTTCACCAACTTCAAAACAAAAACACAACCACCAACGAACCGCTGAATCGCGTTTGTTTTTTTCCCACCCCTCAGTAACACACCACCCTTCGATCTAGGATTAGTTCTGTCAATCCTATTGTTTTGGTTGTCTAATAGCATCATGTTTGGCACTACACAATCCGCTTTTGGCACGTCTGGAGGTAATGCTGCTTTTGGCAAGCCTGCTGGTGGACTGTTTGGATCCACCTCCAACACGGCGTCGACAGGCAGTAGCCTCTTTGGAGGTAATAACGCCACTAATACCGGGTCATCGACTACCACAGGTGGCATGTTCGGCAACAATTCCAGCGGCAACAATGCCAGTGGCGGCATGTTCGGTAACTCGAGCAACACTAACAACAATACTGCTTCAACTGGACCCGGCCTATTTGGAAACAATAATAACAACAACAACAACAATGCATCGACCGGAGGTCTATTTGGCAACAATTCCAACAATGCCAACAATGCTGCCCCTTCTGGCGGTTTATTTGGTGGCAGCAACACTAATAATGCCGCTCCCTCCGGTGGTCTCTTTGGTAACAACAATCCCGCGTCCAACAATACTACTGGAGGCGGGCTTTTCGGTGCCAACAGCAACAACAACACCACTGGCGGTCTTTTTAACAAACCCAGCACTCCAAATATAGGAGGAGCCTTTGGGGCTAGCAATACCGCGACAACTGGCGCCTCGGGCGGTCTTTTTGGGGGCAATAATACAACCCCCGCCTCGACTCCAGGGCTTTTCGGTGCCAAACCAGCAGCCCCTGCGACCGGCGGTTTATTTGGTAACAATGCCAACTCTACAACATCAAATACTGGCGGGTCAATGTTTGGAAATAGTAGCAACACAACCACTACCACAGCCGGAGGCTTGTTTGGTAATAAGCCAGCAACGACTGGTGGCATGTTTGGTAATACCAATGCTACAGCTCCTGCTACCGGCGGCTTGTTTGGCAAGCCCAACACCACAACTCTCGCTACCGGTGGATTGTTTGGAAACAAACCGGCCACAACGACAGGCGGTCTTTTTGGCAATACGGGCTCCACTGCTTCAACCGGAGGCCTGTTTGGCAACACTAATAACACCAACAACCCATCTGGCGCTTTGACCAGCAATACGACACTAAATGCAAACAATAACAATGCCTTAGCGCTACCCAACATTACTCCTTTGCCAGCTCTGACACCCGCCAAAAAGACCCCACTTAGAAACAGCGCGGCAAACTCAGTAATCAAGTCTTCCTTCTCGCGCGTTTCCAAGTCACGATCTCTTTACCACTTCTCAAAGCAGTCTCCCGGCCTTCATATTTCTGAAAATCCCAGCTATGTTAACAACACTAAAAACTTGTTTCTTAAATCGGTGATTTCTACCCAGCCTAAAAAACCACTTTTCACCTCGAGCTTACTTTCTGACCCCCGCAGAAGTGATGTGAAGAAGCTCGTTATCTCCAAACGAACCATTTCTCCTGAAGATATCAGGGGTGTCAAGCGCTCCAGGTCGGAAAGTATTCTAAACTCTATCAGCTCTTCTCCAGTTGTTGCGGCTACCCCAGCCTCTTCCGTTAAATCTGCTCTTTCCCCTTTCCCTATCGATGGAGTGCCAACATCCCCCCAGTTTAAGAGGGTTTACGAAATTAACAAGACTGCCTTGGACGAGGGTTACTGGATTTACCCTCCGTTAAAGGAACTCTTTTCTTATGGCTTTGATCAGCTGGCAAATGTAAAGGATCTGTCCATTGGTAGAAAAAATCATGGTAAGATTCAGTACACTGTGCCTGTGGACCTTTCTGAAATCAGAAATCTCGGTGAGATTATGGGTAATCTTGTTGTTTTTGACGGAACCACCGTTTGTGTATACCCCGATGATTCAAAAAAGGCCCCTCCTGGCACTGCCCTGAACATGCCTGCTGTTGTTACGCTTGAGAACGTTTTCATTAAGCACACTGTTGGCAACAAGGTTGTCACTGTCACTGACTACACCAACCCTAGGGCCATTAAGCAAACTCAGCAGCTTAGAAAAAAGATTGAAGAGAAGGGTGGTGAGTTTATCACTTATGATGTCACTCATGGAATCATTGTGTTCAAAGTCCCTCATTTTAGTACATGGGGATTTAGTGAGCTTGATTTGGTTTACGACGAGGATGATGCTGAAATGCAGCTTGATGAGCCTGAGTTCCAGCACTCGGAATCAGATGAGATGGATGAAGACGAGGATCTTGTTCATAAAGCCAGCTTCTTTAAACAATATCCCGATGAACAGAATCTTGTTATTGCTGAGCCCGATACCACAATCTCTGATGAGATTGCTTTCACCGAGACGGCAAGATCAGAAAACTGGCTTGAGCAGCTTGAGTATGCTGGTGATTTCACCTCCAGCTTTGCCCAACTACACGACAACGACACTAAGGAAATCACCGGGGCTGACCTTGATGACACTATTTTTGGTGGCATTGATACCTTGACTGCCAATAGCACCAGCGTTCAGTATAGCGAGGCAGCTAAGAAGTTACGACTTGTGCCGGCCTTTAGCCCTCATACGTTTGCCAAATTCACATTTAACAATGAGCTTTTGATCAAATGCAATGACAGTCTTTCTGGGTTTGATATTGCTGCTTCGGTATGTATAAAGAGACACTTTTTTTTTTTTTGTTTTTGTTGCTAACATTTTCTAGACACCTATTTCAAGCCCACCAAGCCTTGCAGAAATCATCAAGCTATCAACGTTTACAACCAGATCTAACGGTTTCCCCAAGGTATCTTTCCACAACAAGATTAACTTTCAATATCTGGCCACAAACTTTGATGGCTCCGAAAAGGAACTCTGGTCTTTGGCCTCTCTTCTTTTCGACCCCATCACCCTGTTAGGTTTGGAACCCATCCCTGAGGGCTACAGTGAATCGACGGAAAACAGAATTGTCAACCAATACCGCACCAAGCTCCTTTCTAAGTGGATTAAGCGCAATGTTGCTTCAGATATCCAAAAGCAAATTGCTAAATCAACATCGCCCCTTTTAAATGCTTTTATTTATTTGGCCGGAAATAGCGTGACCAAAGCCGCATTGGCAGCCACGCAGGGAAAGAGTCCTCACCTTGCTATGTTGATCTCGCTCTTGGGCACAAATGATGATAGCATCAGAAAGACTGCCAAGTCTCAATTGGATACCTGGAGCCAAACGGGTTCTATTCCTTATATTTCCAAGGATATTCAGAATGTTTACGAGCTCCTGGCTGGTAATGCTAATGTTGAGACCGAGGTGGACCTGACCTGGTTACAGGTTTTCGGCCTGCACTTGTGGTACGATAGTACTATTTACGAAAGCGTTGACGAAGCTGTCAAGAGATACACTTCTGTCTCCAAGACCTTTACCAATACCATTGAATTTGAGCTGTTAAAGCTTGTTGGTTCCAACACCACCCCCGTTAATGTCCTCAATTTCAAAAACACCTGGGTTTCATGGGCATTGTATGTGATACTGTATAAGTCTCTTTCCCTATACAGTGATGACGATGAGGTTATTGGTGACCAGCTTTCACTTGACTTTGCATTAGAACTTGAAAAGGCGGGCCATATTGTCGAAGCTGCTTTTGTCATTTGTAACATTAGCCGCAATGATCTGGTTCAAAGGTACCTTCAGGATCTTGTTGGTCGCCAGGTTGATCTCCTTACGGATAGTGTCATTACCGAGCTAGTTTCCGGTCTGCATATTCCTGAAAAGATTATCTTGGAAGCTATTGCCCTTAACTACCGTGCAAAGACCGACCACGTCAACGAGTGTACGGCCTTGATCAATGCTCATGACTGGAACGAAGCCCATAAGGTTCTATTGCACTATGTAGCCCCGCAGTGTGTTATTTCCAACGATATTACGACCCTTTACAGCATACTTGCCAAGTTCAGCCCAGATAGCAACGACAATGTTGATCCCAAGGCCTGGGTTAAGGGTGGTCAAGTTTATCTCGACTATGCACTACTATACGAGCGTATTGAGCCTGACCAGGCCAAGCTCAGCGGTGATGAATCAGGCGAGCCCTTTGGTAAACTGGCTGAGAGGTTCCGTCGTGGCTTGGCGGCATGGCAGCATGACACAGACGAAAACTTTAAAGTGGGCGTCACTAGAACTTTGCTGAATGACTTCAGTAAAAAGTACATTGAAAACCGGGAATAATAGAAATATTATTAGCTGGGGGTTTCAATGATTATGGCAGCAAAGGATGCTGGTATTATGTATTTGTAATTCTTTTTTATTAATCACAATGATAAAAAAACATGTATCTAGAGTTATAATGTTTCAATCTGTACGAAAGTTATTAGAAACGATAATGAAGAGGTTATGGATAGTGATTGGGTTGAGGTATTCCTTAGATGATGCTTTTGTTTTCGTTCATTAGTTTAATACACTGCTAGCGATTAGAGGTAGCAAAGAAATTTCCTTTCCAGGGCAGTTTGCAAGTATAAAGCAGCTTTGAGAAGGCTGGAGAAGGTATTTTAACCTAAGCGGGTAGAATAGTCGGGGTCAAACCCTAGTAATTCTTCATCATGAATATCGAGGTCGTGTTCTCGAATCATTCTTAATAAAAAAAAAAGTGTTAGCTACTTGCGGTCAAAAGAAATCAGTAATGGCGATGGACTGAACTTTGCTTACCTTGCATCGAGGGTATTCAGTTTTTTCAAATGTTCATCCATAATCTCATCACGGAGACTCTGCTCCCGCTGAAGCGCGTGTTCTTGCTCAATCTGCTGCTGCACACCAACAGAGGGTAGCACGTATTCATTGTCACAATTGGGGCAAAATTGGTCCGTCTCGTCAAAATCAGACAGGTCCTTGCGAAACGCCTTTCGGCATTTTTTGCAAATCATGGTGATGTCAAACGTCTTTTTAAGCGGGTGGTCTTCATTGTCCTCGTGGCCTAGTAGAAATTAAAATAAAAAAAGAAGGGGGAAACAGAAGCGCACGCGCGTTAGTGGTCGGTCAGATCAGCGTAGCATAGATTTTTTTTTTTTAAAAAAAAGGGGTGGAGCGAGGAGCTTGTTAGATCAAGAGATCAAGAATGCATACACTGAGGGCAGTCATACCATTTCCGGCAGCACTGATCCGAGAATGTTAGAGAATAATTAAGAAATTTTTTAAATAATTAAATAAATAAAGTGAAGATGAGAAGATTGGTAAAATGGTTCAATGCTTACCTGGGTTCTGATGGAGACTTGTGCGTTTGTAAAGTGTTGGCACATGGTTACTACTGTTTTTGCGTGTGTTTGGATGAAGGTGTTGTTGATCTGAGAAGGAGAAAAAGGTTAGAAAAAAAAAAAGATTAGTCATCCGCACGGCTGATGTTAGGTAAGACTTTTTTTTTTTTTTTTTTTTATCTGCTTATCAATCACCGTCTGTTCCTGACATTAACCCAGCAACAATAACTTGATTACAACTACACATATCACCAGCAATGCCAGACTTGACAGAAACATTACCAGAACACTGCCCCGGAACTGAGTCTGAACAGGCCGGCAAGGCAGATGCATGTGCTGGCTGCCCGAACCAAGAAATTTGCGCCAGCGCCCCCAAGGGCCCCGATCCCGATATCCCGCTCATCACCGCGCGCATGGCCAGTGTGCAACACAAGATCCTTGTCCTCTCGGGCAAAGGTGGCGTGGGTAAATCAACTTTCACAAACATGCTGTCGCGTGCATTTGCCGCCGACGAAGACATTGAGGTGGGCGTCATGGATGTTGATGTGTGCGGCCCTTCCATGCCCAAAATGATGGGCGCAGAGGATGAGAAAGTTCATAGCTCGAACGAGGGCTGGTCGCCAGTATACGTTGACGACAATCTTAGTGTCATGTCCATTGGCTTTCTTTTGCCAGACAAAGACAACGCCGTTATTTGGCGCGGTGCCAAGAAGAACGGTATCATTAAACAGTTTCTCAAGGATGTCATTTGGGGGGACCTAGACTACCTGGTAATAGATACGCCACCGGGAACCTCGGACGAGCATCTCAGCATCAGCAACTACTTAAAAGAGAGCGGCATTGATGGGGCAGTGATTGTGACGACACCACAGGAAGTTGCCCTACTTGATGTGCGCAAAGAGCTTGATTTCTGTCACAAGGCCGGCATCAAGATCCTCGGTATTGTTGAGAACATGTCGGGATTTGTGTGTCCAAATTGCAAAGGTGAAAGCTTCATTTTTGCTCCTACAACTGGAGGTGGCGAATCTCTGGCTAAGGAAAGCGGAGTCCCGTTCCTTGGTAAGGTCCCGCTTGACCCACGCATTGGCCGGGCCTGTGACCAGGGCGAAGATTTCCTGGAAGAGTATCCAGACTCTCCCGCGAGCACAGCCATGCTCGAAATTATAGAAAAGATCCGCGACCAGGTGGAAGGGGACGAATAAAACTGCGGTAACCCGCCCATATCATTCATTATGACATTTTTACATATATTTGGTTAGGGTGATTATTTATGAGTTTATGAATTCTAGTTTAAGTAGAAGAGTGTGGAGATTTGCCGACGATTGGTGATCTTCCAGGTATGAGTAAATGTTTATTATAAGATTCTCCAAATTTACAGCCGTAGTGGTAGTACTGTAGAGCAACTTGATTTCAAAGATGAGGTCACTGACAAGCGATTTGAACTGGTTGTCGTTAAGTAGTAGCAGATCATAAATCTTCTCAACCACGAGTCTGTGTTTTGTCGACAGCTCATCAGGGTTGACAGCCACTCCATGGCTTTGCGCATCAACGAGAAGTTGAAACACCCCGTTATATTCTGCATCAACAATTGTCGCCTGGAAAAACTCCCACAGGGTATCCATAAATATCTTGGTCTTAAACGCGGTTATTGAGTAATTGTTATTTTCTTTCCACATTGCCGTGAGCAGTTCCATTGCCACACGAAAACTTGCAAAGAATGAAAACATTTCTGTGTAAGGAGCAGTGTTTTGGATTGTAATCTTTTGGTGGCTATCAAGATTATAGCTTAGTTCAACACCAACTCCAGTCAGCTTTTCAAAAAAGGACTTTTCAGGGTTGACTCTGTTGATCTCGTCAGTGTTGTTCCGTAGACTAAAGATCTTTTGCGAAAGCAAAAACATATCGTATTGTGACAAGATGTCTTCTGCTAGGGTCTTCAGAGTCTGATCAAACGCATCAGCAAATACCCTCTCTACGGGAGAGTTTTGCTGTAGACTAAAGCTAGAATTTGCAAATAGCTTGACACTCATCGGGTCCATAAGACCAATCAGGGTTTTTGAAAATTCCTGACTAAAGGCTGGATCGCCAAACAGGACTATACCCCGGAATGATGCAAATAAGTTGTGGAGACTTTCAATCGAAAATGATTTCGAGTCAGTTTTAAGAATAATTTCGTTTCTGATCCCGTTGATGAGGTTTAACAGCTGATATGAATGAATTGGCGACTTTAACGCGTTGAACTGTCGTAAATAGCTCTCACGTAGCAACTCTAGATCAGCAGTATATGTATTTAATTGCTTCATCAGACCGCCAGTAGTGTAAACCAATTGGCACGTCGATTGCGGCAGATTTAGAGGGAGAAACACAACTTTAGTTGAGTCAAAAAAGTCCCGCGCCAGCTCCTCATTGTGCCCGTATAGCACCCATGAGCATGCCACCTGCTGCCATACGCGGTCCATTGAATTGATGCATTCTTGTCGCAGGGCCTCTACCTGCTGGTGACCGTTCGGATCCTTGAATATTTCAAACACATTGTGTTGTGGCATCTCCGTTGACATTGTTATCCGATCGAGGTACTTGAGCACTGATAAAGCGTACGAGATGATCCTTTTCCACTTGCTCATTACAGTGGATACAACGCTTAGTGGTACAATGTTACTGCCATTGACCAGTTTGTTGTCGCGTGCCAGGATCAGTTCTTCAATGTGTTCGAGTTCCTCTAGATACGGCTTTAAAACCGAGTTGTCAAACACCGTGACAACTGCTGGCGCAATCAGTTGTATCGCTTTCTGAAAAGTTTTATCATGAGTCTCTGATGTAGCTGAGGATACTGGGTATGAGAGCTGCTTCTGGGTATTTGCAATACGCGTCGTGAGCTCTTGAATCAAGGTCGAGAATTGGTAGACTTTCCTGAAAAGAGCGCGTTCAGATGGGTGGAAAACGGTGTCAGACTCGTCAGAGTTTAGCAACGACGATGGAAGCCCACTCAGACTAACTAATATTTCGTGGATCATGAAGTTACTATTAAGCAGACACGAGCAGCACACGTTATTACAATCTGCAAATAAAGGCGACTATTTCTGGTTTCTGGTTTCAAGCTGGTTGAGAGTCTTAGTCCCTTACCCAGTCCAAAGTTTTTTTTTTTTTTTTGATTGTTTTCGCGTTTTATTCTCATTGTTAATTTTTCCCTTTTCAGAAACTTTTTCTTCTTTTTTTCTTTTCTCTTCTTTTCATTTTTCAAGGAAACGACACAAATAACAATAGTTTGAATATGTCGCAGGAAAAAGAAACCGAACCTTCCGAGGCTGTTGTTGAAATTGAAGACAAGGAGTCTTCTGTTGAGCCCGAACCGAATGTAAGTGCTGCTTGCTATTTTCCGTTCTCCGCGGAGACGCGATTTTTATCATCATTCGTATTTTTTTCATGACAACTTCATTGCTAACATTGATTTTTAGGTTATTTCATCTGATGAGGAGGGTCCCGAATCTGTAGAGCAAAAGCCAGAACGCGTCCCCGCGTCTGCTGCTACTTTAAAGCAGCGTAAGGCTAAGTACATGGTGGATGTTCAGGAAAGGGCTCTTCAGAAACAATATGTTGCTGACACTTCCAACCGCTTTAAGTATCTTCTTGGCTTGACCGATTTGTTTCGACACTTTATTGACGAGAGAGCAAAGAAAGATCCCGAATTCAAAAAAATCATTGACGAAGCTGACAGCGCCCGAACAACCACTGCTACTGCCGGCTCGCAACGTCACCGTAAGAGTGAGAAGGAAGAGGATGCTGAGTTGTTGCAAGACGAGGTCCAGGAACAAGACGAAACCACCACTGTTTTTACTGAATCACCCGGTTACATTCATGGTAAACTCAGAGAATACCAAATACAAGGCTTGAACTGGCTGGTATCTCTTTATGATAACTCCATTTCTGGAATTCTGGCGGATGAAATGGGTCTCGGCAAGACTTTACAGACGATATCATTCCTCGGATATCTCAGATATATTAGAAATATTAACGGCCCTCATTTGGTGGTAGTTCCTAAGTCTACCCTGGATAATTGGAATAGAGAATTTGCTAAATGGACACCTGAGGTCGATACGGTTGTCCTCCATGGCGACAAGGAGACAAGAAACGAAATCATCAACAAACGACTCTTGTCTTGCGATTTTGACGTTTTAATCACATCCTATGAGATGGTTCTCCGTGAAAAGTCGACTCTGAAGAAATTTTCATGGCAATATATTGTCATCGATGAGGCACATCGTATTAAGAACGAGGACTCTGCACTTTCCAAAATTATCCGAATTATGCATTCTAGAAATAGACTACTAATCACTGGTACTCCATTGCAAAACAACTTGCACGAGCTATGGGCGCTATTAAACTTTTTACTCCCCGACGTTTTCTCGGATTCTGAGCTCTTCGATCAGTGGTTTGAGGGTCAAGGCGGAGACCAGGACACAGTCGTCAAGCAGCTGCATAAGGTTCTTCAACCGTTCTTACTGAGACGTATCAAATCTGATGTCGAAAAGTCACTGCTGCCAAAGAAGGAAATTAACTTGTATGTTGGTATGACCGAAATGCAACGCACGTGGTACAGAAAAATTTTGGAAAAGGACATTGATGCAGTCAATGGTGCTGTTGCTGGTAGGGAAAAGACTAGATTGCTGAACATTGTTATGCAACTGAGAAAGTGCTGCAACCATCCATACTTGTTTGAGGGTGCCGAACCCGGTCCTCCCTACACTACTGACGTTCATTTGATTGAAAATGCCGGAAAAATGATAATTCTCGACAAACTCCTCGAAAGAGCCAAGAAAAACGGCAGTCGTGTTCTTATCTTCTCTCAGATGAGTCGTATGCTTGACATTCTTGAAGACTACTGTCTTTTCAAGAACTACTATTACTGCAGAATTGACGGTAACACTTCTCACCCCGACAGAATTCAAGCTATCGATGACTATAATAGGCCTGGATCCGAAAAGTTTGTTTTCCTACTTACGACCAGAGCTGGTGGTCTGGGTATTAACTTGACTACTGCCGACACCGTTGTTCTCTATGACTCTGACTGGAATCCTCAGGCCGATTTGCAGGCCATGGACAGAGCCCATCGTATTGGTCAAACCAAACAGGTCTACGTTTACAGATTTGTCACTGAAAATGCAATTGAAGAAAAGGTTTTGGAAAGAGCAGCACAGAAGCTTCGCTTAGATCAGCTTGTTATTCAGCAAGGCCGTGCTAAACCTGCAGCTAACGCAGCTGCATCCAAGGACGATTTATTGAATATGATTCAACACGGTGCCCAAAAGGTACTGGAAAAATCAGCCGATGGCAACGAAGACAAATTTGATGATATTGACGATATCCTGCGAAAGGGTGAGGAAAAGACTCAGAAGCTCAACTCTAGATTTGAGAACCTGGGACTGGACGATCTTCAGAAATTTACATCCGAAAGTGCATATGAATGGAACGGAAAAGATTTTAGAGAAGTCAACCAGGACAAGAAGAAAAATTTCCAATGGATCAGTTTATCGAAGCGTGAACGCAAGGAAAATTACAACATTGATGGTTACTATAGAGAGGTGCTCTCAAACAAGTCTGCCACTGCTAACAATGGCCCGGAGAAGCCATCAGTTCCCAAGGGTCCTAAGCAACTAAATATTCATGACCATCAATTCTATCCTCCCAAACTCGCCGAACTGCAAGAAAAAGAGCTGGCTTATTTTAGAAAACAGATCAAGTACAAGGTCCCCATTCCAGAGGATGCTACTGAAGATCAGTTATCAAATCAGAAGCTTGAGCAGGAGGAGATTGATAACGCTGTTCCTCTTACCGAAGCTGAAGAGGAAGAGAAGAAACATCTGGCTACTCTGGGTTTTGGAAACTGGAGCAGAAGAGATTTCTTCCAGTTCATACAGGCTAATGTCAAGCATGGCCGCAAGAACATTGCTGCCATTGCAAAGACTTTTGAAGCTGATAAAACCAAGGATGAGGTCGCTAAGTATTCAAAGGTCTTTTGGCAGAGGTACACCGAAATCGAGGGCTGGGAAAAGTACATTTCTCAGATTGAGGCTGGTGAGGAGAAAAACAAGAAGCTTGCTTTACAGAAGGCCGCTTTGAAAAAGAAAATCGAGGCCTACACTGCTCCTATTCAACAACTACAGTTACTCTTCCCTCCGTCTGGCCACGGTCGTCGTATGTACACCGAGGAAGAAGACCGATATCTGCTGGTTCAAATGAACCGCTTTGGTCTTGACGCTGAAGGTCTCTACGAGAAAATCCGTGATGCTATACGTAACTCCCCTATTTTCAAGTTTGATTGGTTTTTCCTTTCTCGGACTCCTCTCGAGTTATCGCGCCGTGGAGTGACGCTGATGAGTTGTGTGATGAAGGAGCTTGAGCCTGGCGCTACGGAGGATTCCAAGAAGCGGAAAGATACCCCTAGTGAAGAGGCTGGTAGCAAGAAGAAGGCAAAAAAATAGGGTAGTAAATAAAGCTGCAATCAGAGTTACTAACCCTTGGATTGTGTGTTACTATATTTCACACTCTTTATTTAATTTAATTTTATATTTGTTATTGATTTTGACTATAATCGACCAAGTGGTAGGAATGTAATGTCTATTCTATAATCAACTTTCATCTATTTTAGCTATTGACGATTGGTTAGGAATTATAAGGCGTGTTTTAGTCATATAACTGGATTATTTTAGTAAATGCATTGGCCTCTGCCAGGATACCAGGGGCGAAAAGAATTGATATAATTATGATATGGAGCATTAACCTGAGATCTTTGTTTTATACGTGAGGGCAGGAAGTACTACCGGATCCTCTTTCTCATGGGATTAGTAGAGATCATAGAAATAATTTTACAAGCTTGCCAGCTCGCTTGAAGAAACAAACGGTAGTTATGATATCAAAAAATTTTTCTTAAAAAATATAATCGTTCTCTGAAGAGTCTGTCAGCCCCAAATGCTAAACCCATAGTCAAGTACAATGGTTAGTCAAGTTCTTCTGTATCTGTTTTTTTGTTTTTTGTTTTGATTTATTTTTATTCTAACAAAGTGACAAGTTTAAAAGACAGCACAGAACTTCAAATGCAATGCACAACCAATAAATATTATTTTCAATTTTAATCCTTGCATGGTTCAGAGCTTGATCGATGTTGGAGACCTAATACATTATGGCGACAGCTATTTCCAATAACTTCTTTTTGTTTTGCTTAACCAAAATCGATGCTCTTAGATGTAATGTTATCATAGTTTTTACTGTAAAAGAAAATACTAATATGCTTGTTAAAGACCCACTTCTTTAATATATATATGCAAAGAACAAACACGTGAATGTATAGTTGAAATTTATAGTGCCGATTTTTTTGTTTTGTTTTTGTTTAATATATTGGTATGACTTTTTTAATCCGATTAAAAAAAAAAATAAATAAAAAAGGGAATAAGATGAAAACCAGGCGTCAACTATCATGATCTCATATAAAGCTGATATACATGTTTTATCAACACAATTTGTTTAACTCGAAATATTGGTCTTATTTGTTTCTGTTTCTGTTTTTCCCGTAAATTTGTTCTGTTTCAGGTTTTTTATTTCAGCTCAAAAAAGTTTACTTTATCTGTGCTTTATGTGCTCGAAAACTGTTCTCATGCATATTCGTAATATCTTCTGTATGCCTTAATCAGAATATATCCAAATACGTTTGTGGCTGATAATAAATAATACCTCGCTGAAAATCTTTTGAGAAAGTTTGAGGTTCGAGAGATTTAGATAAATCTATAACCCAAATCTCAAAAAAGTTGTTTCAAGGGATAAAAGTAAATGTATTTATTTTCAATTTTTTGATCCATTAATACAAATAAAAAGAATATTGAGTTCAGGAAAAGCAAAACCACAACTAGATGTTTTTTTGCTTCTATTTAGTTTACGTCTTTCCGAACCCTTCGTGGATTTAACCTACTCTAAGAGCTGGATATTTGAACTTCAGCCTGTTTTTTTTTTCTTTTTTTTTTCAATGTAAATCGGCTAAATATGATGCCTTGTAATAATAAAAAAAATTGATCTTGTAATGGAAGATTTTTGCTGTCTTCTTCAGCCTGAACTTAGTTTTTCATAAGTTAGCTGGAACCGGACTGAAAAAGTATTATAGGATTTCCACGGCATCGTTTGCCGCTAGGCAATGCATTGTGACACAATCACGCTTTTTGGGACCCTTACTCAAGAAGTTTCCTTCTTTCTGACACATTATTCTGATTCACTATGCACAGGTGCGTTGCAGAGCGTCTGTAATGTATAACAGAGTACATTGATTGGATTGGATATTCCTTTCTGGTTTAAGAAGCAGCCTTCAGGCGCGCAGGTGCATTGCAAAGCTATCTTGACAACATCGGTGAATAATCAAAATATTGATTAAAATGGAGTAGCAAATGGAAGATCCTCAGAAAGCTAAGTAAACTCAAGAAATATTGTTACTATTTGTAAATGATTTCAGGAAATGATGTAGCTTCCTCTAATTTTAATTCATGAAGCCAGAAAAGTTCTTTAAGTAGTTGAATTAATTGGATTTGAATTTCCCTGAAAAATGAAAGCCAATGCGATACATCACCCTACTCACTACATAGACTTATCACCACCGCTTAAACACTTCTGACTATTCTCCGATAACAAAAATATTGCCTCATTCGATGCTATTTCACAAGCCCTTCTGTGTATCACAATTCCTGGCCGATATTTTACTTCAACTTAACTATTAGCACGCAAATTAAGTTCTGGACCACGATTTGTGAGTGTCTATAAAACGGCCGTGATACCTCAAAATGACACATATAATAGTACTATTCTGATCTCTAATTGGAGTTTGCTGAAAAGTAGGTTAGGACTATCACAAAGCATAAGTGCTTCGAGTCTTAATCTCTGAGATCACCCTTTACTTTTAAGGCAATCTTCCTTCCCTCTCTTTACAGTGAATCATACTTTCTAATCACAGACTCTAAGCTTTAATAACGCTTACTCTTGGTTACAGTAAAATGACTTTGTGTCTGTGGATAATTTCTCGACCTAAACATACCAATCTCTTGAATTCAATTTCTTAAGGTGACAAATATCTCAAGTTTTTATGTAGGTCTAAATACAGTAAAATACGTTTCACACATCTGAATTTGAATCATAGAGTTTTACCAAAACTTGTACCTATGTAAACTAGTATATATTCCACCTATAAAGATACTTGAGAATTGCTTGATAAACGTTTTTCATGTTTTTTTTGTCTACCATAATCTTTTTTGAATAACGTTTTTTGATAACTCCCTATATGAGAACAATATTTTTCTTCAGTAGACTAGTTTCAGATATACTATTTATCATAAGTCTGACATAGACTTTTTATTCTTCTTGGTGATAGTATTTTAACTTAGGTTGTTTTTAATAAAAGTGTATACTGGGAGGATATCATGATCGCCTGGTGCTAAAATCTTTTTCAAGTGCATTTGTGACTGTAGGCACAGAAATGTCGGAAAGTTAAAACTTTTTTATAAACTTCATTGGAAAAGCCCCATTATCAAGTTTTAAACGGGCTAAAAAATCTGGCATAAATAACCGTCATAAAGAAATTTGATCTTATTCTTGCTTACTTTTCTAAATGCATTAAAAGATATGGATTTTACAAGCACCTACTTATTCCATATTCAAAGCACCGAGTGTTGTACCAGAGCAAGACCCGGATTTCTCATTTTCTCCACTCATATCTCTGTGTCCAATTTTATATAGCTTTACCTGTATCATTTGTTGGTAGCTACTTAGCTCAAGGAATCCTTTTCCATATCAATTATATGCGAATCTACTTCCCAAACTAAATTCACTAGCTGGACTCCTTGTTGACCAGCGTTATGTCAGTTTATATGTTACTTTTAGTCATTTCTGGCGGGGTATGGCCAAGTCAGTTGTTCCCAATCTCTGGCCGTCATATTGACTCTGTAATCTTTTATATAACCACTGTATGTATTTTGTATCTATATAAAAGTTTTGAGTACTTTTGAATTCTATCTATGTTTGAATATATTTCTATACTCCGTAGCAAAGATTATTATAAAGTAATACCTATTCATGATAGCCAAATTCGGGTTCATAAGAGTCTTGTTCTAATTAACACGTAATATAATCATAATTTCAATTTAAAAAATGTCATTAGAATCATTGTTTTGGTTTTTAATACTTTTTGGGGAAGTTTTTCAAAGAAAATTCAAAATACCAGACGATATCAAAATAGAGCATACAAGTGAAAGCGAATTTGTTAATTTGTACATTGATAATTTAGCATATATTAAGGTCAGAGTGTAATGGTTTAAGATGGTAAGCTATTGTAGCAGTTTGATAGATAAGCAAGAATAAAAACAGATTTCATAGCATAACATAATGTAACCGTGGGATAGATAGAAAATTTTGTCAGCTGTCTTAATAACTAAAAGCTCAGTAACAAAGTGAAATAATAAAAGATTATTAAAAAAGACATAGAGCTCTAACATGTATCCCAATGATAACTATGAGGTAACAGCTTTAGTACATACGAGAGGTTTCTACATTTCATAACACAAAAATAGTATAGAGTTATTAATTTATTCATATCACAAGCTTGCCATATAGCCGATCAGTAAACCTCAACTTTCATAATGTTCTTGAAAAGAGCAAGATTAATGGAATTATATTTTAAAATAATGTGAATATATTGACCACGCAGATTTCAACTTTTAAATCTTAATTATATCGGCTTTCTACTTTTGATAATAATTGCTTTCAAGTTTAAGCATGAAGTTTTCCTGAAAATGTAAGAAAAGTTGTGTGACCGTAAAGTACAACTGAAGCCTTGATTTAATAATTTAGACAACATGGAATATACTGCTAACGTTTAACGGGCTGTATATTAGTATGGAATTGAGATTCATATGAACAATTATGTTTTCATAATCAACTTTAATGTTCTAACAGTTAAAGAAGTTTGAGATATTAAACATCTATAGGCGTTAGCATACTTCAAGGACTGATCAACGTAATCCAATTTTAAATGTAACCACTTTTACTAATAGTCTTCCAAGAACCCACAGTGCTTTATTTTTATTGTATAGATCCTGAAAACCTCACCTGTGATAAGTTTGGTTATAGAAAGCTATATAACTTGAAGTTTTCATTTTACTTCAACGAAAATACCTGAAAAGTTTTCAAATGGCTCAGCTAATATAAACATAAAAAGAACTCATCATGGGTTAAACACACATGTGCAATTCAAGTGCAACCTTTTCTGCAGTCGATTTAGACTTGGAAAATCTTACAGAATAAAGTCCATCTAGATTGGTCATTAAAAAATGAAAGGTCATAATTTTTAATAACTTTTTTTAAATGCCCCAACTTTGTAAACGCCACGAAAATAAAATAAAAGAAGTTGAATAAAATGAAAATTTTAAAAAACAAACCTTCCTTTTAATATGTTACAAGAGAAATTTAGAAAAATCAATTATAAGATCCATAAAAGAATCAATTTTATCAAAATTCTACAAAAGGGCTTTATGTAAACACCAGAAAGAACATGATTCTATTTTGCTGGAGTCTTTTTTGTTTACTTTAAAAAGGTCCTGCAGGGTTATCTGACCACATATGTATAGTTACATATATATTTTTTATTGAATGCATTTCTGAATTGCGTTTTTAATATTGTCCAAGTTTAATGTATTGGAAATAATGAGTCTGAAAAGTCCTCAACAAAACTAGTAGTTATATTTAAAAAATATTTTGATCTTGTGACAAAATGGCATAGTGTCCATGTGTTAAGCTTGTTGCTAGTTAGCCATGGGTTATGACTTATTCTGTTTTTTTTTTTTGTTTTTAATGAGCAGAAAGTTGCCTATTTGGTTTGATTTGGAAATAAAAACTCCTGAAATGTCCATACCGTAGTGTTATAAGGATAGCTTTGATGTTGTTAACGAGTAATATATATTTTACCAGTAGCCAAAGAACTATTGATGAATTTCAGCATTACATTGCACAAAGATTTCGTGAGGTCTATATTAGAGTTTGGTATTTGTTCATTTTCGTTTCGGGTTTGCAAATCGCCTTTTCTGACCTTTTCGGATTGTCAAGAGAGGTAGCAGGCATGGTCTATTCCCGCTCTTTCTTCTATAATTTAATGATTAGGTTGAGGTTTTATTTATCTTTTTTGTCGCTTATAAATTTTTCCAATTGTGTTGCACAAATGCTTATAGTTTTATTGTAATTTCAATCATCTTGTTTATGAATGGTTTTCTCAACTTACAATGCTCTCTATGAACAAAGTTACTCTAAATGCCAAAAAAAGCGGGATTTATGTAATCAAATATGGCTACGATGCGAAGTAATTGAGATGTTTTTTATCAGCGTAAAAAAATCTATAAAGCTTGAAACCTCTAGTTAGATCTTTATAGCTACATCGACTACTGCAATGTGTCAGTTATGAGGAAAAGATATATACGTCTATTTAATACCTTTAACATCTAGATTTTATAATAAATGCTAGTGATATGATACATAAAAACAGAAAACCCCAACACCTTGGAAGTAATGCACAAAGTCAACACTGGAAGAGGATGAAATAAAAAGATAGAAAACTTTATCAGCGCATTAAGGTCCTACTCGGTATCATACACACCCAAAGACACCAATCAAGTATTCTATTGACAAAAAAAAATAGACCTTACTTATATGTTTACTTTTCAATGGAATCCAGCTTGGTAAGCGTAAACAAAACCAAGCACAAAAAAGCATACTTTTAGTATGCCTGATACAATGGGTACTTGTGTATATTAGAGTCATTACTCTAATACCTATATCTATGATCACTGTTTCAAAAAATATGTTCAATTATAAAAGGTCTAGTGAATCTCGACTGCAAACCTTCACAACAGTAGTACGCAACAAATACTCCTAGACACATTGCTCTCTTGCGTATGTAGGTGTTTTGTGTTAATGGGTATCACTCTTGTCAGATATTATACTTTAACAAGTTCCAAAGAATATTGATTCAATAACTGACAATATTTGAATATTTCAACCTTAGGTTTCACCGTTCATTTGACTAGTTTTGTAATACACATGATGTGCTAAACATTATAATGTTTAAGCACCTTAGATTGAAGATCTGTTCCAGAAAGAAAAAGCCTTCATACCAATTGTTTGTAACTATTTGATTTAAAGACAGTAAATTGATCGTCTATCTATCCATGTCATTTCCCGGTCAGCCTAACTTTTATTGTCTTATGAGTTGCAATAGAAGGACATTGTCAAATTCAATCTAGGTCACCAGGGCTTTCTTGACACATGAATATCAAACGAGACTTTTTTTGGGTTTATTGTGCGGGTTATGGGAAAAAAAATTTATCCAGAATTTATTTTGGAACTGTATATCGGTTTTCTCATATCCTTTAGTGATTGTAATGTTATGCATAAATACTATAGCACTAATTTCTCTAATTACAAGAAAATCTTTTCTGAACTTTCAATGATGACTACTAAATTTATTTTTTTGCCATTTGAAGCAGGTGGCCTAATTGTGTTAACCAGATAGTTAAAACAGACTAGTCCTACTACCATGATAGCTGTAGTTCTCTATGTTACATTCTAATATGTATTCAGTTCAAACTCGTGAATGGTAAGCTTGATAATGTACGCATGATAAGAATTATTATTATTATTTTTTTTTCTTTTAACACGGTTTGGCCATTGTTTTTGTTAGAAGTGTAATCACATTGTATACAATCTATTAAAATATGGCGGCCAGAATTATCTGGGTAGTCTGGCCCTAGTCTATCCCTTTCAAACAAAGCCATAACTTATTTTTCTTTTTTGCTAGTACAAGCAAACAACTCTTTTCAAATATTGTATCTAAGATCTTGCATGTACGGCAACTAGTACCAGTGACTACAAGCGAGCCTTGGATCAGCAAGCGTATACCATGTGTACATTTGCTAGCAACCGAAGACTGGTCAGGGATCTAGCTACATGCAACATGTGCACTTGAGCCTGTCACAATCTTAACAAACTACAGTCTAACCTGTCACTAACCACTTAAATCAGAGAGGCGCTTTCAAAACTTAGTGAGAGGCGGTTCTTGGTGATAATTGAATTACCTCGTATTGATTATATAATATTTAAGCTATATATTAACTAATCACATACACTAATATGAAAAGAAGGGATGAGTGTGGCCAACAATAACTTTTCATGTTATAAACATTAAACATATTGTATGGGAGGATGAGACAAATTTGGTGCTTGGTGTCACATGCAAGATTTAAGCAGCTTTGTAGGTAATAATAATTTGCTAACGAGGTTTAGTTGCTTAGTTCCCGGTATTTGGTTAACAAAAGGGTGCTTCATGGCAGGGTAGACAGTACTACTTGTCTGCATGCGAGTGAGCCGTAGGATGTGGTCGCAACCCCTGCCGCCCGCAGCCTAGGTTCCCCCCAAATACCAAAGTTATATGATGTAATCAAGGCAACTACACGATAATATACCGTAAATTAAGTGAATTCATTAAACGAAGATCAGTTAACGGCTATTTTTTTTTTTTAAATCTATACTGAAACCCCGGACTATTTGAAGGCCTATTAAGCGCCATAGGTGATTCCTGCGGAAAAACTAATCCTTTTTGGGTTGTGTAGGCAGTTATCCAGCAGGTGAGC
The DNA here is from genome assembly GCA_013365045.1 of Geotrichum candidum. NCBI lineage: Eukaryota > Fungi > Ascomycota > Dipodascomycetes > Dipodascales > Dipodascaceae > Geotrichum > Geotrichum candidum. The sequence continues at coordinate 482,418 of QQZM01000005.1, read as the reverse complement.
TATCGAGACATATCTGCGTGGTAGCAGGCTATGGGCTACATCCAGCAATCGAAATTTTTGAGAGATCATCTCGCCTTGACAGGATTTTACGTAGCTGGGTGTAGCTGTGGCCATAGAATGCAGGAAAACTCACAAGTCCATTCTCTGTTTAGATTTATTTTGTACAAAAAGTTAAAAACTACAAAAATTAAAACTGTATCAGGATGTAGTATGCTACATGAATGGTATTTCGTATCTTCGTGTGTCAATGTGTTTTTTCTTTTTGGTTTTTTGTCTTGGGCGCTAACCCTAAGCTGTTGTAAACAGCCAGTATAAATCCATTTTTTAATCCTTTAAATTTTTGAATTAAAATTGGTCAATCTTAAACAGGCAGCAAATTTTGTTGTTCCCCCTTAATAGAAATATTCAAGCCTTTAAGATATTGGGCATAGTTAATTGAAAACTGTTTTTAATTCTTAAAAATAGGCTAATAGCTTGTGCAGCTATTTTTAATAGTACGAGATATGAATATATCAACTTCAGTAAATGGTGAAATTACACTCTTAATAGATCTCGATTAGAGAACTTACATAGAACTTAAAATTACAGAAATCGAGAAATATACGTAAAAATGTCAAGGGTATTTTCAGACGGTTATTCTGATTAAATATAGAAACCTTGATTGTAATAGTTTTATTTCCTGACTAAAGAAGAAAAAACTGCTTGCATTTGGTTTTATGGGAAGACCGAAACTGGCTAATTATACATCTAGTCACATGATCAGATATCCAAATAAAGATATATTGTTTTCTTTTTTCTTTTTGAAGTTATACTATTTTGTCTTTTATAGTTGTTTTAGTTCTGAAGCTGCTTGAGCGCACGATACTTTTGTAATTTTGACTACTTTGAGAATCTGACTGTATAGGAAAAAAAGGATTTGACTTTTACAGAATCATTGGCCATCGACAATCAAGATTCCTACCGATTCAACCCTGTCTCCGATTCAAGTTTTATCTAATACATTCTGTAAAGATATGTACCCCGGCTATGTTGGAGAATGCAGCAACGCAAATCCTTGCGCGCTTAATATCAATATTTTTTTTGAAGAAAACGACACAAGCATAAAGCACTTGTGTAAACAGCTATCATCAGCCTATCAATAGTCTCAAAGCTCAGCTTTCAAAAAAGACTCGTATTCTCAATATAATCAATAGAACTTTATATTTATCAAAGCAGATATTTCTCAGAAGATGCAGAAACATTGGAGTATTTTATTTTCTAGTGGCAGATATAATAACAAAAGCTTTTAAAAAACACTATTTAACAAGTCTAAAAGCCATAATACTTAATAGCTTTGTCTCAGTTTGGCTCAGTTCTTGTCGAGTCCACAGAAAAAGAAAGCAACATAAGGAAATAGTGGTGATTTCTTAACAAATACATACCCTCGTTACAATACCAAAAGGATTGGAGTATTTCACTTTGATGTAGAAGATGAGGAAATTGATAATATATTTGTGAAAAGGCGATAAAAGAATTTTTAGATATATTAAATAAAACTAAATAAATAAGAATATAGATAGACAGATAAAAGCATACTACTTTCTATCTTTTAGATTTAACAAGCATAACATATAGGAAGAAAAACAATTTTTCTTTATATGTGAAGTGGTAAAAATATCATTTAGCTTAGATATCGAAATATTTCATGAGGCGTAAGAATTTCTCAATAATACATTCTCACGATATGTACTCAAGCAGACCAGGCAATACTGATGTGCATTCAATGCTGTTATTTAATACTGAATATAATGCAGCTGGGTTCATAACCCCAGTTACCGTTGACTTTTAATAGATTCTCTAGTATTATTCTATTGACTCTTCAGATCAAACGGCATTACATGTACTGTTTATCATTGACTCAATTAGAATTCTACTCTAACATAGTATATTATATTTAAGGTTAATCATAGTGCTCATAGAAGCATTAGCAAACACCTCATATATCTTATATTCTATCTAGCAAGTCTGTATGGTTCTTGTTACCTAACTCTTGGGGAAAGACAGCTTTATTATATTACGCTATCTATCTAGGCATCTATTTCCTATTCCCTTTCCTATTACCCGTATCTAGGGAGTCTAACTATCTAACCTGACTAGGTGTGTGCCCCTCACTCAATTGTTAAATAACATTTATGATGTTCTTCCAACTACCATTTCATTAAGCATATGATTGAAAACGAGATCTTCTGTCTTTAACTATTTTATAGTCCTCGGTAGTCTCCTTATTAAGTTCTATATAGGTTTATATTAAATCATCTTTCTTCTAAAAGTCCCTCGTTACAACTGAAAGTGAGAAGATGGCGAACACTAGCCGAGCTCTTAGCTCTCGTGCAAACTTTTTAGTTCTCAGGCTTAAAATATACCTAGTATTGCAGGTAGTTGTTTTTACCGGAAAAGATAAATAACAATGTAATAACTTTGAAACCAGTCTTCAATATATATAGTGTATAACGAACCTATTTAAAATATGGATTTTTTTTCTTGTCCCTGGATTATACAAGGGGAATACTGACCTTTTGCCTCTTTTAATTTTTTTTCACACTCTTGTTTTACATCTGTTAATGGTAGCTATCTATTATTCTAATCATATACAATCTCTGAGCGATTGTTATAACTTAGAGGCTATAATTTCTGTTATATGAAAAGGAAGTTCTCCTTTAGTTGAGCGTGCGAAATTTGGCAACCATTAAATTTCTGAATATAGAGTAAGCATTCCTTTAATTCTAGCCTCACACCAAACCCTACAAGTCGACTACCAACGCTTGACGAATGTTATTCTTTAGACTGACTAACATATAAATTTGATTGTCATTGAAATGTGTGTTGTGAAAATTTTTTCTGTTTTCTTTTTTGTTTTTGTATCAATATGTTACTCTTGTTATTTATAATATGAATTTTAGATTTGAAATATACTACATTTATTACTTCAAACACAAAAAAAATAGAATCAGGGATGGAGCCTTCTATTTCTTAGAAAATATATTTCTACAATTGTGTTTGTAATAATTCGATTTTCTATTTTAAAGAAAGCGGCTAGAGTTTACCTATAAGAAAAACAGTAAATGGTTAAGTGAGTGTTATGTATAACATCTTATTAAGAAACCCAAATTTGTTTCATAGTGATCTAAAATCAAGGAGTAAAAAAGGATTTCCACTTCTTAGCATGTCTTATTTTACAAAGAGCAACTATATTGTGATATGAAACGTTGATGGTTCCTATGATTCCCAATAGCCACTCGGTAAGTCTGATTAATATAATGGTGTCAAATTTTTACACCTAGGTTAATTAAATAACCTCTATTATCTATAGGCTAGAGACCGCTAAGCTTTATGAGATCTATTGCGTTAATAGCTTTAAAGAGCGATAAAGCTTTTTATTCTTTCTCTCTTCAAAGATGATAATGTCTTTGAGCTGCAAAAATACTGTTTCTGTCAAAAGTATACCTAAATGCAGTATATATTTATAGTTTCCATTTTTGGATTAGCGGTTTTTTGAGCTCTGTCGTTTTGTGCGGTGTCTCCAAGTCAGTTTAGCGCTAACTAACACCTAATGCTAGTATCTGCATAACTCGACCATCTAGTCTATATGGTTTAAGTATTTCTTTTTGAATAGCTGAAGCTCATTTGCTATTTTTTAGGATACAAAAAAAACCTTTTGGACCGGCACAATTGTACAGGAGTTGTATACTTGCGTACCGTTCACAGTATCCCCTGCCTTTGGCCCTTGGAGGTTGTTGTTACAGCCTTACTATAATACCGCTGGATTTATAGACAGCCCCGATCACTCGCAAGCTCTTAGCTTCTCCTTTCTGGGAAGGATTCATTGGTTGAGCTTGGCTATTTCAAAAGTAACCTATAAATACCCTTTTAAATTGGGTACAGCTTAAATATTGTGCAAAATTGTTAACCTTTTGATAATATTACTGTTAAATGGCCCCCTTCTATAGAAGATTATATGCACGATAAGGGCTTATATTTTGTTTTATAGCCCAAATCCGGGACTAGGAAGTTATTGAGAATTGAACAAAAAAATGGGGATAATAATTCAAAATTTATATAGCTTCATCAATCGAATCGGATTCTCATACCTGGCTTCAGGGTCTTTGATCGTCAGCTATGTACATGACTAATGTCACACAGTATGAAATAGTTTCCAGATTCAAGCCTTTTTCATGCTTAACATTTCTGATTTCCAGCCGTTTCGGGTTTAGTTCATTATACGCAAGTGTTTCTAAATCATCAAAATTCATGTGTACACTCGCAGTGCTTGCAGATATGAGTCTCGAACCCAACGTGATGCGTAAGCTGGGCTAATTACCCTGTTGGCGGGTCGCTATTTTGTCCTGTCTGTGATTTAATTTAAGAAGTTTCGTAAACTTAACAAGTGCACTTAAATCTTTACTGCAAGGTCCGTCTTATTTATTGAAATATCTTGCAAAGTGTAAATCTTATGCTAATGTGATAAGTAATTGCGTCTCATGACCCAAATCTGAATGGAGGCACTCAGTAACTTACATGTAGTTTACGACCCTTGTGTCAGTAAACCAATAATAAAAACTTGTTATGACGACATTGCATACATACAAAACAATGTTTTCCGATTAGAATCAATCACATAAAAGTTTGAGTCACCACGACTTGAACCATTTCAGCAAAAACTATACTAGTTTATTAATCTGACTTCTTCAACCAGATATCAATCGCTGGGGTTTATCATTGAGAGTATTCAATTCCAAAACTATGTAGTATCCATAAATTATTTAAAAGGGAAATTATCTGTCTAGGTACTTAGAACACATACAATTCACTAAAAGCAATAGCAGAAACATAAAGGCAAAGTCTCTTCAAGGTACCGTAACGTAAAATAAACTGCAAGAGCTGGCTGGGGATTTGAGGTTAAAGCGAGCAGTTTAAAAAAGCATAAATTCTATTCTCTAGGTCGAACCAACAGCAACCGTAGTTAACTCACGATCGAGATGACTTTATACCACATGTATGTAGTCTCCTGCATTCACTTTGCTAATGCAGCTATCCCGATAAAACCAGAAAGTGAAGCACTGTATGCTGCCGTAGGCTTTCTTTAGAAAAATAGGTTTATGTACACTGCAGAGAAAATTAGCTTTTTACCTACAAAGTATCTATAGATATATGCATGTTTAGATACAGCCAAACTATACAGCTTTTACTTGTCCTAAATTATATCGTGAGCCTACTTGAAGATAGTTACGGACTTTTAGATGGTATCAACCCTTTAACGTCACTTTCTAGTAAACCTCAATTGGTATGGTATCGTGGGATGGTGGTAGCCATGCAGCCAAATACCTTTTTAAGGTATGAATTAAACCTAACTGATGAAACTTGTTTCCTAGGTATTTGCACAAGTGATAAATATCTGTTTAAGTATCATAGTACGGAGCATTAACTTCCCATAACAACAGGTAGCCAGATCAAAGTAGACGATGTGCCATTCCAACACTTTTTCACTGTCATTGTTTCAATATGTATGCATATATATATATTAGGTTACGTCCTCCGTGATCCAATTTCATTTAGCGTAACCTGGCTGTTGAATTCCTTTAGACTTCAACCCGCAAGGTATGTACAGACTATCTTGGTTAGACAAAGACACTGTATCCCGCTCAAAATATGGCAAACAGTTAGCCCAATTGAAGTATTTTTTTCCCTCTAAATCTGTTACTGTCTACGATGCCTAGCAATGCCGTGAAATGTGTTGTACACAGAAACTGTATGGGAATTCAGCGTAGTTGCTATTTTTTGGCTCGTTTCCTCTATGTCTCCTTTGTTGAGTCATTTAAATATTTTATTATCTGCTTGCTGATCCGCGAAAGGCCTGGAGGTGGCACCGAGCCTTGAATGCATTCCAAAGTCAAAAATGCGCATATGGTACTGGCAGTTAGTAGCTAGGAAACCAGAATCAATCTTGAGAAAAAGTACTTAGCATGTAATACTTGTATCCTAAGAATTAGTTTAATGTAAGCGATCGCACCATGTTGAGCAGTTGTAGCAACCATGAAAGGTACTCGAGTGTATACGTCAATTAACATATGGTTATGTAGATATCTGAAGTCAATGCCTAGCCCATCTGCTGAGGCTTGGAATACACTGTTCAGTTGAGGACATTAAACATTTTTATTGCTGCAGGATAACTAGCTGCCTACTGGCAAAATAGGATGGCCTAGTTACTCATTGACCCAAAACCCCTCGTACGTGTTACATACATAGCGCAGCAAATATAAACTAAAAGAGCACGCATAGTTACAACGGGTGCAATCTGGCAGAAGGACATAAACTGTATAATTTGGTGTACGATACCCCTGACTTTTTTTTTTTCGATTGTGGTAGCCTAGCTACATGTATATTATCTACATATACGTAATTGGCCCTTGAATAGGGATATATTACCTTTTGCACATTGAGCGTAAAAGCCACCTGCAGATTATGATTTTGATGTAAACGTGTTAGGAAACTGTGCACGACATTACAAACCTAGAAGTGAAAATATGATATTTGACTGTAAGACAGTGTAGCCACTATGTAGTGGTGAGTTTTATCGACATAAGCCCATATTTTTCAATATGTCCGTTTTTAATACTGACTAGTTTGGCCCCAGTATGCACCGCACAGCCTTCAGTGATGTGGTAGCTTTTGAAACATATACTCATCATATAATAATATATTATAAATCAATTATCTCCTCTTTGACTAGGAGACCATAGTAACCTTCTACTGTACTAAAGCAGATGAAAGCATCCGTACGATCCGTTTTTTTTTTTTTTTTTTCATCTTTATTAATCTTTAAATCATACTCGATGACCTATAGTATTGACTGGTTCACTAATTCTTTCCAATGTTTTGGGAAGTAAAAAACCAAATCGAAAAAAAAAAAAAAAAAAAAAAAAAAAAAAAAAAAGCCTGCGCTCGTGGCAACGGCAAAGTGCATTATATAGGCACGCCTCGAAGAAATCGAATCGACGTCAAGTTTACCTGAAAACCGTTGGAAATAGTTCCATTAAGTCTTATGTACGTCAAATTCACCATTGTCGATTTTCCACAGGAAATTATGTTGTGTATTAGGCTACCAATTATTCGAAACTTGGTAAATTTTGGTTAGTCATGTACAAAATAGGATACACATGCATATCGTGTATAAAATTGATAATCATGTTAGAAGTTTGAGTTCCCCAGACTATAATACACAAAATATTAAGAGTTCATTACTAGACATGGTTCAATAGTAGACGGCTCGAGATGGCAGTCACTAGTGTCATTTTAAGGTCATATTAAATGAAACTATCCTTTTTTATATGGGCATATTGTATCTAAAGATTAGGATTTTGATAAAAGTTGTTTCTGTTAGTGTGTTGGACCCAGTTAAGGTTCTGAGACAATAGGGCTAAGTGATTAAATAAGTTTGGGGAAGAGCTCCTGGTTTTTGCGAATATTTGCAATGATTAGCACAAAGGAGCTATCAATATTCCGAGGGTCAGAAATATCTAGTGTCTTGTAGTTATATGATATATATAGCCCATCTCGACGTATCTCAAATTAAAATTAAATCTAAATCAACTAGTCATATCCGTGAAAATTTACTCGCCTTTACTCGTTTTAAACATCGTGCATTGTTGAAAACATGAGTATCTATACAAGTCATAAACCAGGATAAATCTCTAAAATGACTTTTAAATCATTGTAATATTTTTATTTTCAGTGGGAGTTTAGTTTTCTTTGTTTTATTCTTAAAAGAAAAAGAATTTTACAGCTCATTCATTAAATGCTTTTCAAGTTGGCTTGTATTAAAGCACTAACCAAATCTTCAGTTATTTGATGCTTTGATATACTTGCAAGCTTGTTTAATAAATTAAATCAAGATCTTTAGTGTCTTTTTGTCAGTCGTTCTAATATTTCATTTTCTTGATGATTTCATATAGAGTACGTGCTATTTTGTTGACGACAATCACCGTGCATTGATCTATGTGATATACACCGTTATGCAGTCATATACTTGTTTTACTTTGGTTTAAATGAAAAACCGTTGAATGACCAAATTCTCAGAGAGCCCGGTATAATATTATAGCTAGTTGGTTTATGGTTCTTGCTAGTATAATAGCAACTGATATTATTTAATATCATTTGTTTATAAAAGAATTAACTGATAACCATGATGGCAGGTTAATGTTTCCCTTAGGCCCATCCACATATACACGAATGTATCAAAAATACAAAACTAAAATAAAACTTTTTGGTCATTTTGCAGCCAGCTTGTTAGTTATCACCTCGTCTAGCCACATCTATGCAGCTGGATTTGATATGGAAAAATTGCCGTTGAGTTTATTCTGAATAAATTAAGAATACATTGCAAGGTGCAGATATGATGTATGGGTTTTAAGCAGAATCTCATATTCAATTGATCATGCAGTGTTTATACTGTAATCATGTTAACCACGGTGTGCGGCCCTTCGTAAAAACGGGCTTAGATAACTATCCTCGTCGGTGATTATATATCTATAACGAGAACATGGCCAAAAGTTGAGATGCATTTTATAGGTTATTTTATTATTATGGCTTAGATGTTGAATTATTTTATGAATCTTGTTTGGTGATTATATTGTGGGTCATTAGCACAGTTGAAGCGATGTTCGCTATCAGTCTAGTTGCATCATCTGGTAGGATTCAAACGGTCGCTACTACCAAGCTTGAGAGATTCTTAATATCACTAAACCCTTAAACCCCTATAGGAACCGTTCTAAGTCAAACATCGCACAGGTTGCGGGCTACTAAAAAAAAAGCATTTCAGCCATAATATATATATATATATTTCTTAAAATACGTGAATTACTTGGAATTACTTATCTGAATAGTATTAGTAGGTTAATGCGTGTGGTAGTAGTATTAGGAAAGTATTTAATGGAACTTTGGTCTTTTAAACCGTTGGTCTTGCTCTGTTCAACTAAAAATATCAAGTACTGAGCAGGTCTAGCCGAGTGTATATTGGCTCTTGATACCTGACTTTAGGCTTGAACTTTAGCATAGCCCATTAAAAGAAGAAACTCACTGAATGCACAATTGAGAAATTCAGACTAGTGATTTAAGCAGAAGAGGTGTATGTACGTAGTGCTTACTTGGCTGTGGCTAATTGTTTTCCGAATGCGTGCAAGACAGGAAAGTCTAAGATCTACGGCATAAAAACTAACTGTGACGCTACACGATAGGACTTTTTACCTATAAAACTGCTGAACTCAAGTGAAGAAGGTTTATTTTGTCGACCAGGGGGGCTCGGGGAGAGTTTTCCATCCAGAAATAATTGATGCTGAAAAAAAAAGTATCCATGCACACCTGAATTCTCCTAGCAACCAATTCTTTTTCGTTATTTTGTCTAGCTGATAAAAGTTGTTGTTTTAGTCATTCAACAATAAATATCATGAATAGCTGTGTAGGCAAGCGCAAGTCTAGAGACTTTGCATTACCCATAAGCCTATTACATATGTGACATCTAAAAATTCCTCGTGTTAGTGCTCCTTGTAACAGCCATTCTGTTAAAATCTCTATTGGTTTCTAACTACAAAATTGTTATGAACGGTGTTGAGAATCTAAAGGGTGCACGTACGTGTGCATGGGATGGGTTTAATGATGTTTAAGAGCGATGAAAAAGAGTGTTGGAAGCTGTATGGGGGCCTCGGGTAGTTGTGCAACATTGGCCAGCACTGGTTAGTCACTTTTCTTAGAAAATAGTAGCGAAATATAGATTATATCGTTGTTAACCACAAAGTGTCAGCTCAAGTACATAATAAGGCACTCACAGTGCATATCTAGCTACATCGTATTTTATATACTTAATTGAAAGCATAAATCTTTTTTTTTTTCTTTTTGGATCGTTACTAATTATTCAGGTCTACAAATGCGTCTTGCTAACTACAAATGGTCACAATATAGGAGGTATTTTTTTTTTTTTAAACAGAATTTTAGCTGTTTGTTTACTTAGTCCAGCCAAACAGGTTCGGTACACCCTTGTCAGAAATTGGTAGTGGCAGGAAGTAATGCAAATGTAAATCTGCTCTGGCTGCTTTCCATGGAAGCGAACTTTGGGTCATTGAAAAGGAAGCGTTAAATACTATTCTTCAACACTCTAACGCCCAAATCGTTCTCCATGTATTGTCATCATTTAGTAACCACTGTTTTTTCCTCTCTTTTCATTCATACGACTTGATATAGTTTCAACAAATTTCAGAAAAATCGGAGTACATGAATTATTAGCTAGCAATTGACAATCTTTTTCCAGTTGAACCGAGATCGGTTATAATCTGGATTTTCGACTCTCGAGACTTTAACTTGATGGTTTACACAAATTATCAACAAAAAATGGCACATAAGTAAACTCTATGGCCCACAGATGAAACCGAAGGCTAATAATTTCATTTTTCGATCTCATTACTAGAATTTAGAGGAAACCATTGTTTTAAAAGAAATCTAAACAGCCGAATTGTTTGCCAAAATATCGTGATTATCTAGAACGACTACGTAAATTCATTTTCGTTCAGTGTCCTAAATTAGAAACTTAGGATGGCTGTGTCCACTTCTGGCTCTTTGGAACGGTTTCTAACATTCTCAGAAGTTTAACTTTGTCAGGCCGTTGTATCTTATAATACTTGTTAACTGTGTTCCTTAAATGGCTTGATTTACTATACAGAAGTTTTACGTATTTATGCGAGTGTTCTGTGATTCTTTGTGCCGTTTGAAGTCCTTTGATTATACCAATTTTCTTAATTCAATGACTTGATTACTTGATTGGGTTCTGAATATTAGAGAGATCCAGGTTCTAGATGGAGATCTTCATATCACTTGATAGAGTGCAACGAGTTAGTCGGATGGATGAGACATTCATTCCAGTAGACGTTTTTTGCAAACTAATGTTTTAATATCTTAAGTTTGAAGTGTTTAGTCTCAAACTACTTTTTTTTCTAGAACTTTTCACTCATTTCAGCCGTTTATGTCAGTCACGTGTAATATTAGTGGCCAACGCAAAAAAAAAGAATGACAACTAGAGGATCTTACGGCGTCTGATTTCATACTTCTTCCACAAGGCATTTTCCATCTCCACCCCGCCATCCTCGTACAAAAAGAAAACACACACACACGCACGCCATAATGTCTGACGATTACCAGCTTGAACCCTCGCTCCAAAACATCATTGACCAGAAGTCTTTACGTTGGATCTTCTGCGGTGGTAAAGGTGGAGTCGGTAAGACCACCACATCCTGCTCGCTAGCTATTCAGCTTGCCCAGCACCGTGAGTCGGTCCTGCTGATTTCTACTGATCCTGCCCACAACCTGTCCGATGCCTTTGGACAGAAATTTGGCAAGGATGCGCGTCCTGTTAATGGTATTCCCAACTTATTCTGTATGGAGATTGATGCTAATGGCAGCATGCAGGACCTAGTTAACCAGGGCGCAGAGGCTGCGGGCCCTTTGAATGGAATCATGCAAGATATTGCCCTCTCCATTCCCGGTGTCGATGAGGCTATGTCCTTTGCTGAGGTTATGAAGCAGGTTAAGTCCACCAACTTTGAGACTATCGTTTTTGATACTGCGCCTACTGGCCACACCCTCAGATTCTTATCGTTCCCCACTGTGTTGGAGAAGGCCCTCGGTAAGATTGCTGAGATCTCTGGTAGATTTGGCCCCATGCTCAATTCGCTCATGGGTCAAGCCGGCGGCGCTGGAAACAGCGAGGATGTGATGAAGAAACTGAACGAGACAAGAGAAACCATTGCTGAAGTCAACAAGCAGTTCAAGAATCCTGAGTTGACTACTTTTGTTTGTGTTTGCATTGCCGAGTTCTTGTCTCTGTATGAGACTGAGCGTATGATCCAGGAGCTCACATCCTTTGAAATCGATACCCACTGCATCGTCGTCAACCAGCTGCTCAACCCCAGCAAGTCTCATAACTGTGAGCAGTGTAGCGCGAGATCCAAGATGCAGCAGAAGTATCTAGAACAAATTGGTGAGCTCTATGAAGACTTCAACGTTGTCAAGCTCCCGCAACTCACAAACGAAGTCAGAGGCGTTCCCGCACTCAAGGAGTTTTCCAAAATGCTAATCACCCCTTATGAATTTAAATAAAAACCATGCAGTAGTTTGTATATGTAAAGTTGGCCATTTTTTTTTCTTTCTCAAATCCTTCTAATATAAGATCTTTTTTTTCTTCTTTTTTTTTTGAACTAAACTATTACTTTTTCTTCTTTTTGATAAATTTCTTGCCTTAATTCTTACGTACTGTTTTGAGTTTCTCTGCCATTCAGCTTACAGGTTGTAATATCTCCAGATTCTAGCTCTGCAGTCACCACTGCCAGTTACAAACACACCGCCAACAGGGCCAGGCGCCACGCTGATAACACTGTTCTTGTGGCCTTGCAGAACGAGCTGAGCCTGTCCGTTTGCCTTGTCCCAGAATTGAACGCCTCTATCCTTAGAACCGGAGAGAACCCACTGACTGTCGGGGGTCGTGGCCACCGACAAAACAAAGTCTCTGTGTCCCTCAAATGTCCGGATGCAAACACCTCCTTTTTTGTTGTTGGAGCCATTCTTGAGCTCCCAAAGCTTGATGGTCTTATCCAAAGAGCCCGAAACAAGCTCGTTGCCATCATTGGTAAAGGCAACACTGTAGACACTGTCACCGTGGCCCTCCAAGCGCTCGACAAGGAAACCAGTAGAAGCATCCCAGACGCGAACAGTCTTGTCTAAACTGCCAGCAGCAACGTATCTTCCGTCGGGAGAAATGGCAACGGTGGTGACGCCGTCGGTGATGCTCAAGGTAAGCACACTCTCACCGGTCTCCATGTCCCACAAAATAACGTTGCGGTCGCCAGAACCTGACGCAATATGTCTGCCATTGCGAGAGAAATCCAGCGAGTAAATATCCTGATCGTGGCCCCTGAAGAAATGTCTAATTTGTCTGGTCTTGATATCCCAAACCCTGATAAGCTTGTCCTCAGCACCAGTGACCAAGTATTGTCCATCGGGGGAGAAGCACACAGCGCGGATGTACAAATCACCCTCCTTGTCATTAACGCTTTCATCCTCAAGCTTGGCTATTAACTGGCCAGTGCCTACATCGTAGATTTGTGCACTGCGGTTGCAACCAGTAGCCACATACTTGCCGTCTGCCGAGAAACGAACGCAGCAAACAACGGAGTTGTGCTCCAGAGTATGAAGCAGATCAACATCGATTCTTCTGTTAGTTTGGGGGTTGTAGGCAACGTACCAGTCCTCGTGTTCCTTCTTAAGCTCCGGAGGAATCTTATCAACCTCAGGAAACACATAAGGCTCCTTAGGGAACTGCTGTGGGGGCTGTTGTTGTTGTTGTGAGGGTGGCTGCTGTGGAGGAGCGAGCTGCTGCTGCTGTGGAGGAGCCTGTGACTGTGGAGGAGGTTGCGACAAAGCAGGAGGCTGTTGCTGCTGCTGTGGTGGAGGTGGAGGTTGTTGTGGGTAGGACTGTTGGACAGGTTGTTGCAATTGTCCCTGACCAGTCATGATGCCACCAAAAACATTGTTGCCGCCAGGGCGGCCAAGGCTAGGGGGCTGGTCACCGGCAACAGCCGCAGTATTAGCGCCCGCGGGAGGAGGAGGAGCGCCAGCACCAGGAGGGGGGACAACGCCAGGAAGAGGAGCCGCGGCGCCAGCGGAAGCAGCGGCGCCAGCGCCTCCTGAGGGCGCTTGCTCGAGCTCTCTCTTCAATCTGCTAATCTCCTCCTCATACTTTTCTTTCATTCTACGATGCTCCTTCTCTAAGTCGATCACGGTTTGTCTAATTTGCTGCATTTCAGTGCTCTGCTGGTTGAATTTACGGTCAAACTCGTCTTTGTGACTACGGAAGTTGGAAGCTTCCGAAGTGACTGAGTCGAATTCACGTTTCACGAGATCGAGCAATTCGTTAACGTGCATTCGCTGATAACTCATTGTTGAATGTTGTGTCGATGATGGTGACGGGGGAGAAAGTGATAAATGGTGGTGTTTGTGAGGTTGAAGTGGTGGTATGTTTAATTGGTGTGACTACTCGAAATTTTCGTGTTTAAAGAAAGCGAAAAAGAGGAGTGAAAAAAAAAAAAAAAAAAAGGGAAAAAGAACGCGTCAAAATTTGAAAAAGACACCAATTTAAAAAAAAAAAAAATTATTATTATTATTTATTATTATTTATTTATTATTTTATTATTATTACTACTGTGCCTATCAAGCCTCTTGTGAAATTTTCATAGACAAAACAAGCCACAGGGAAATTCAATGGGGGTGCAAATGTAAAACAAACAACCTTACTGACACATCCATTCATACTTTAAACCTTATTCCAGCCCCCAAATAATACAAATAATGCAAATACAAAACATTCATAAAAGTGGTGGTAGTGCAGATTATTCTTTGTAAATTTTTCTTAAGAATCCAAAATCTCCAATTATGTAATACATGACTACTCATTGTAGTGATAAACAAGGTAGTTGGGCAATCCCCAAGGCTGGTAGCCAAGTCTCTTTGCCATCTTGGCAAAGCCTTCAGTCTCAATCAAATGGTAGAATGGGAATGGAGGGAACATGGCACCGTCTCTGTGCACAGCAGCCTTAACCAGCAGCGCAGTTCCTCCAACACCGTCCAGGGGAACCTCCATGTGCGGGTCGTTCTTCGCGTCGTACATGTACGCCATTAGCGATCTGTAGGTCGCAATCTCTTGGTAGCCCTCAACAATAATCTCGTCGTCGCCCATCTCGGCCGCAATCTCAAGTGCCTTCTCAGAGTCCTGCCATGAGTTGAAATCGTAAGGTCTGATAGTGGCTCCCTTCTGGGGATCAACATATCTTTGATAGCAGTTGGCAACAATAATGTCCTTATCATGCTTAGCCAAATCCTGGATCAAGGTAACAGGAGTCTCAACAACATCAGCATCAAGCCAAAGAATCCATGAGGTGGCGGGGCCAATAGTGGTAAGGAATAACGAGTTTCTCGCTAGAGACATTTGAGATCTTCTCTTCTTCTGAGCAGAGAGCGCATGTCTGTCCTTCTCGGATTGCGATTCTAACGACGGGGTGTCTTGTCTAAGAATAGTGACTTTAGCAAATCGTTGATTAGCAGGGCCGGTCTGGACCTTCTTGACAGCTGCGTCAAGTTGCTTCAGGGCCTGATCTCCCAGGCTATTCGAGGGTAGGATAAAGCCCAATTCGACAAGGTTTCTAGGATATGACAGACCGAGAAGGTTCTCCCAGTACTCTGGGTAAAACTTGGACATAGGAGTCAACACCAGAACCTGCTCTTTGTTATTGAAGGATCGTGACGTGGCTTGCAGGCTGTTCAGCTTGTAGGATTTGATAAGTCCGTCTTCCTTGCTGGGACGTCTGCCAGGCAGCTTTTGAGGAGCATTGCTATCGCCGAGAAACAGATATAGCAGAAACACCACAGAAACAACAAGTGCTATTAACGTATATGGTTTCTTTGCTGCCATACTGATGATATAGTGGTTACAGGGTTTGTGATGGTAGATGATCAGTCGTCCAGGAAAAGAGCGAAGGGATGATACCGACCGACGCTGAAAAAAATTGGAAAAGGGAAATACGTGGCATAATATTGCCCTTAACCTGTATTGTAGTCATGTGATTAACGGTCATTAGCTTGGACAAACAAACAAAACTAAATGTTTTCAAGTGCGCGCCAAAAATAAAAATTAAAAAACAAGCCAGGGTGAACACCGATAAGGGTAAGCCAAACCCTACAGGGTTACTTTTTTTTTTTTTTCCTAGTGACAACAGAAAAGTGCAGGTTAGGATTCAAGAATGGAATGCAAATCCCCAACCCCTGACTAGCCTCGACAACATCTCAGATTTCAAGTGATCCAGGCATCAGTACACCTCACTACATAGTGTCAAAAATCACATTTCAACTAACTGAGGCCTGGATAGTTGAAATGTTGCTATAAATAAGTAATTGCTTGAAAACCATTATTCCGCTCGGATTAAACCTCATACTGCATTTTGGTATCTGATTTGAGAAAATGAAACTTCAATCATTCCAATCACTAGATCTCACTAAAACCCTTTGATTGACAATTGTGACGAGTATCTTAAATTTTGACCAAAGTAACCTTTTGAAAATAATATAGCACTCTTGTCGGAAATCCATATGTGATTATGACCGAGTAATTTTTCAAAAACCCTAAGACCTGTCATGTTCCCCAAGGCAGTAAAAAAAAATTGTGTCAAATCTCCTCTAGTTACATCTTTCTATATATCGCACTATTTCTCTTTTATTTTTATACTGATATGATATTGAATAAAACATATGAGGGAGTCAAATATTTGTTAGTTTCCTGGGCTGAAATACGTAGCTAATTTTGGTGTCATAAGTTGCATTGGCATGTGCCGTAGGTTATGAATATCCACGAGTATTTGGATGAATCGCTTAGACAGATACAGTCTATTTTAATTTTGTATACCAATTTCATATATTAATGTCTAAACTAGGCAACTTGTTTAAATTGAAAAATTTCCATGGGTGCTCCTTAAATGAGATGCTATGGGTTTAACCCAACACTGGCAGTATTAACACAAAACTAAAATTGGAATCATTTTCAAGACATTTGCTTAGGTAGGCCTAATTATATCTATATTTATCCAAACCACCCATTATGGGAAAGAATTCATTCAAAAAGAGAAATGAAAGAGTGCGTATCCAAGCTTAGTTTCACAACAATTTAATCTCAAAGTTGATATACAACAAACTGGTTTTTTTATGCATGTTCAAGACCAGTTAGGGATATGCTAATTGTACTGTACTGTGTATGCAAAGTCTCATCCCTATAGGAGACAGAAAGAGACAGAAACCTTAGTTCTATACCATCAAAATATACACATGAAAGCAAAAATTGCTGAATAGACATCAAGCACGGAGACTTGTCCTGTTGAAGTGCCATGTTCAGGGCTTTGACTATGAAAGTTGTAACTGCAAAATTTGTCATCAATGTAAGACAAGCTGCGACTTTTTGTTGATAACATTTGTATCCAACCTTTCAATGTTTGCAACATATATATGTGTGTTTACATATGATACTAGGGCAAAAATCCAGATTGTAGTATCGTCATACTACTTAACTTGACGCTTTTTCATTTCATATTTCACCGTATTGTATACAGAATGTTTTTTTTGAAGTGATTGGAAGTAATATTTCCTGCTAGATGTCAAGGGTGCATGAAAGTTTTACATTTCAAGAATCGTTTTCAAGTAATCCATTCAACCCTGGGGGTTTAAATATCTGAATCATGACTCAAAATATAGTTTTGTGCGAGGCAATCTAACAAGTGCCAGGTTTTTCGGGAATCTATATAATACGTTGAATGCGTACTCACACAGTCTGTTTTACATTAAATGTGTGTTTTACAAGCGGGTAGCTTGCTACCAGAATGTAAGACATAGCAGTCTATTTTAGGATCTTTGATGACAATATCAGCGGAAAGCTCACAAGACTTGATTTAGTTTCTATCATGATCACCTTGATCAAATACAACAAATTTTTAAATAGATGTTCAAACTTGGAAAATAGTCAAGATATTCTTTCTATATATTTATGAACAAGGGGAAAACTACACACCTTTATGGTTAGGGGTTTATACCTGCCACTTTATTCGATAGATAGAAAATCAGTTTATTGTACTTTATTCGATATTCTAGTGAAATTCAGTGTGAGGGGAGCCCCATAAACTGGTATAGACAGAATGGCTCAAATTTAGACTGTAAATTTGTAGTATTTTCAGTGTAGGAACCGTATGAGCACTGGCATCTCAAGTAGGTTAATATCCATAGTATTTACCAATCTATTTAGGCATATTGATTTACACTATCGAGCCAATGCTAAACCTTGTTACTTTTATCACAATTGACTCACGGCGAGCTAGGAGAGACACATGAACATATTCATGGACTGGTCTTCTTAAATAGAGAAAGTTTTAACGAGCGTTGAAAGCGGTATTTTGCTGGTGTTATTGAGATCAATATTGAGTTTTTTTTTTATTTTTTTTTTTTTATTTTTTTTGGGAATAAATTATGCTCTTTGTATATTCTTTTGTTGGTTCCAGTGTAACTCCTAGCTGTTAAGACTAAAATAGGCGTTCAATCTATACTATGAGAGCCTGCCAGAAATCAAAATGATGGGGTTCTAAGAGTTATAACCCAAGGGAGTTAGAAAAAAATTTCTCCATTTTTTTAATTTATGTACGGTACTCATTAAGATTCATAGTACAACAAGATCTATTGAGCAAGATAATTTAGACATTTTGGAGCCATAGCCTGCGATACGACTATCTAGGTTAAAGGCTCAGACTCAATACCAGACAATGTTTAAATATTGAGTACCTTTGCGCTGTTCATACATAACGACTTGGGACAATACCAATTATTAAAAATATCTGGGTTGTGATCCAGTTTGCTGGGGTTTACGTATGTACCGAATGTTGTATATACATGGAATGGCACTTCTTGTTTGTATGTGTGCCGGCGATCCTTTTAGCCATCCCATCGCAAGGCTCTAGAATGTGACTAATACTACACTCACCTCTTATTTAAAACATTCCTTGTCCTTAAGTCACATAATGGAAGCCATAGGTTGTATGTAACAGTATTAGCAGCAGTTATTTCCTGCCTTCCCACACCATTTCTCTCCACCCTTTAATATTTTGGATGCGAGAGTAACTTTGAGTCCAGGCTAGCTTTGGATGAAGTTTGCTGCGTTCTCCTTTTCTCCTTGTACCTCCTAAATGAATCGCCTCACTGCTGGTATTGGCTTTCCCAACTTCGTTAATGTATTTCAAATTATTGTAGAGATAAAAGTTTTGTGCAGGGACATTCATATTGAATACCGTAAGCTTAAGAATGGGGCGCTGGGGGTGCGCTGCAAGGCATTGCAACTTGGCTTGGGAAAGCAAGTACCTTGCAAGCCCTTTCGATTGATGGCTGGGATTTACATGCAATTCGTACAAGTAAGAACATAAAGAACTTTCATCATCTTCGTCGTCCTCCTCGTCTTTGTCATCCTGGGAGTCTGGCTCAAATTCAGGAACAGAAGGCAACAAACTAGCGAATGCACAAACAATGCCACTAGTTCCCAAGGCACTTTCGCCCCGTTGATCCAAATATTTTTTCAACTTTTTGTCTGTCACGGAGACCATTGCTGGTGCTGCCGGTGTCGATGCCAGTATTGATGCCGGCGCTGCTGACAGTGCTGCCTTTGACTCGTTTTGGACATTCTCGCCATTTATGCTCGATGTACTTTCATTTTTGAAAATTACTAGAAACGTCATTTCAGATTCGTTAAACTCATCAAGCTTGGTTGTTGAATTCCAACCCATGCCTGATCCCTCGTACATATGCTGAATCTTTTTTACAAGCAGAAAGCATTGTCTGTAAACGTCATTTGGGAGCTCGGCAGATTTATAGCGACAGAGAGTATATCCGTGGGGTAGTGTACTGGCATCCATAGTGATTAGTTTATTTTATTTTTTTTTGTAAAAGAAAGATGATGGGCACGGAGTAAAGTGCAAGCGAGGAGATGTATAGCCTTAGCGCTGCCACTGGTGCATGTAGCTTGCAGAGTGCTCAGTTTGTCCACTCTTCGGTGATGATGACAACGTCGTGTTTTTATTTTTAAATTTTTATTTTGTTTTTTTTCTTGGGGGGTTTTCCCTAGCCCTTGAAAACCCGTTTTGAAAATGACGCGTTGAATCAGGTTGAGCAGAATGGAGACAAAGCACGGCACACCCTGGGCGACGATTGTGACTTTGCCGGGGTCAATCTCTGCTCGCCACGAGCCCACGGCAATCATCAAACTTTTACAAAAAGAAGAATAAGCAGTAGCAAGATAAAAAACAAAAACAACTCAAGATTGCAACTTTAAGCATAGACCTCTTAGCCACTGATGATTTTCCAAAAATACGAAAAAAAAAAATTTCTTGTCCGCAAACAAACCAAATGTAAACAAACGAAAAGGATTGTCCTCGACAATCCTTACGCGGGTTCCTGAAGTTCATAAAAGAGACAGAAAGTGCAAACGAGTGGGGCGGCTATGCTTAAAACCAACTCAATAACAGTTGCTGTCCAGTTTACTTGTACTAGGAGTTCGCGCAATAATTAAAGCTTATACGTAGTATCCCTCGGCCATTTTGGTGATACTGGCAGTTAAATTTCGGTAGTAATATAGAATAAACCAACCATCAAGATTTATGGTCCTGGCCTAGGCGACCAAGATATTTGTTTTTGAAAAAAAAAATAAAACTAAAACCAGCGTCATAGATTTTTGAGTACAAAAAAAACGAAAAAAGAAAAAGCTACAATCTCCTGTTGTCATGGAGACCTAATGCGAGGTGTAATAACCATCTGGAAAGGAAAAAAGAAATTATCTATTAGCAGTCTGGACCTAAACTCCACAACTCATATCAGTAAGATTTAGCCTTGTATAAGCTCAGTAATATCTAGATTGGGTCTTTAGAGAGTGACATATCTGGTCTCGCTATATGAATACATAACTTTTCCATGAACTCTCTATCTTAACAAGGTCTGAGTTGTGTCTATGCTTAGACTATTATGACTGCAAGAAACATTGCACTCCCCCTAACAAGTATAGAATTTAACCGAAATGTAAAAGCGCAGCTCACAACTAAAGCTTAGTGATACTATTACGTACTTTAATAATAGCAATCCAAAAGCAATCCTCAAAAACCATGGGCCCCATGGATTGGCTAGCGATGGTAGACGCTATCTGAAGAGACAGGTCTATAACGCCTAATATACGCCTTATCTTCTGGCAAGTAGTGATGCCGATGATATTAGGAGGTTTCCTGCGTAACCTCATGGGTTCGATGTCTATCATATCAATTCTCAGATCCATCCTTGAATTTTGCTCGCCCCTTTACACTCTCATACTGTTAACTGGGTGAGATCCATTTGTACAAGTGACTCTCGCAAAAGAAACTTCAGGTTTAACTTCAACCACGCTGTAGCTCTCAGCTTAATTTCATCCAATCAAAAATAAATAAAAGTGTTAGATAGATTTTGAGGTTTAGCAGAAAAGAAAATATGAGAATCTTTCATCAAAAGAAAAAATACTTTTTCTTTTTTTTTGTCCTTTTGATTCTGTACGCATGTACCTTTCTATTTTCTTTTACAACCCCAAAATATCGAGAGCTTTGTTTCTTTTTCTACTTTCATATCTGCCTTGAGTCTTAACCTTTTAATTTCTTTTATTACTACTTGAACTTTTTTTTTTAAAAAATATTTTTTTTTTCAAGGAATATAAATACTCTTTGGACATCCTTCTTGTAATGATTTTATCTCTTAAATAATCTATCAAACTTGTTCTCGTTATTCACTCTCTGTTATAATCATAACCATTCATCCCGTTTTCATATAAATATATTCAGAAATGCTTCTTGCTCAAGAGATCCCACGAGAATTTAGTCCTAATAACAAGCCTTTTTATCCTCAAGAACAGTGCATTCAACAGCAGTTCCTCCCTCCTTTGCAAAAGACATCAACTCCATCTTCCCCGAGCTTTCCTCAGTACTACCCCGCTACTACCACTGCGGTGTCTGCTACTGCTACAACCCCCACCATAAACAATACTGTTAGCAATTACCAGTATCTTTCCACTGCAGTCAAAACCAGCCCGATTTCGCCTCCAATTGAGGAGTCTAAAAGACCAATGGACAAAAGCTACATCAACGCCTACCAGCCATATAGCGCTAATAATAGTAATACTCCCACCCCCACTACCAATGCATTCACAACCCAACAATTAGAGCAAATGGAGCAGCCCTATAAGAGGAACTTGTCATTGCCGACAATTTCCTCGACTCCTCTAATGCCACACCAACCACAGCATCATCAACAGCAGCATCAACAACAGCCACAGCCACAGCAACAGCCACCAAACTTACCTCAGTCACAGGGCTTTATCAATTACAATAGAAACTATTCCTATCCTGGCCCATCACCATACCAAGATAACAATTTCATCATTCCCCAAACACAGCCACAAAAGTATCAAATCTTTTACCCTGAGCATTACCAATTAATTCCTCCTACCCCGGCGGCAATGGTTCCTTATATCCAGCCCCAGTCTTACCCATCTCAGCATCAACACCAGCAGCAATTGCTAGCATTTACTCAACAATATCCCCCTCCACCATTGTTGCTCTCACAGAACAACATGAACAAGATGCCCAAAACGAGCAAAAAACATATTTGCAATGTGTGTGGTAAGCGATTTACGAGACCATCATCACTGCAAACTCATGCATACTCACATACAGGCGAAAAGCCCTTTCGCTGTGATTTTGAGGGCTGTGGCAGAAACTTTAGTGTAGTGTCTAATTTAAGACGACACAAGAAGATTCATGGTGTGTACAACTCAAAGTAAATGGTAGGATGTCTTGAATATAAGGCATGATATTTACCACTTGTGTATATTTTTTAAAAAAAAAGCCATAAAAATAAAAATAAACGAATGTAATTTCTAATATACTCTACTACTTTCTATCATTTAATAATTAAAATTATCTACAGCGAAATTTGCGCAATTTATAGTAAGTGCTAAAGCTTCGAACACGCATTAATGTTGTTAGCGGTAGTTTTAAAAATTTTTAAAAAATATTTTCTTTCAAAATATCTTTTTTTCAATCATTCCTATTAAGCATGAAGTAGAGGAGCAATATAGATAGACAATCAGTTTATTGTCCTTATAGGAGCAATGTATCTATCTAGTTATTTTTCTTTCCGCATGCCACACCTTTGTGTATAAGTTCACTGTTCATGTTTTAGATCTTAATTGACAAATACCTTCAGTTTTTTCACCTCATCATTCCAGTTCATGACCATGGCTCATACCCAAAATTAATAGTCGAGAAAGTATCTTTTTTTATTAGATAAGCACAAATTGTGCTGCTCCCCGGCTGTGTGCGCTCTCAATTAATTGTGAATAGTTGAGTAGTAATATACTTGAACTGAAAAACTTGTTTCTTTTTTTCATTTTATTTTATTTTAGATTGCTGAAGGGACTCAGTAGAAAATAAATTGACATATTGAAACAATGTCCCAGAACGCTAAATTTGTATGTGTCTCTGGTATATTTATGTAGCACTAGCCGTAGTAACCTACTTATTTGTCGTCTGTAAGCAGCAGGCCAAGCATAGAAAGTCTAGACCATAAGTTTAACCAGGTTAAAGCCAACCAAGCAGGTTGAACCTGAAGTAGCGATTTTGATTGCCTTTGTCCTACATAAAAGATGCATTTAGCAAAATATGAATTTTGGAAACCAATAACCTAAAGACGATAGTATATTTTGTATGTACGTCACATATATTTCAATTGTGCCAAATTTTGACAGTACTCTATGTTACTTGGGTATAGCTTGGATGTTCAATGGGTTGGTAACTTATATTTGATCATTATGTATTGGTAGTAGTTTAATAAAGTACTTTGTGACTGTCGTTTGGATAATTTGTGGTTGGCAAAGAATCGTTTAGTTGTCAGTACCCTAACCAGAAATTGGCCTACTAATTAAACCTATATTTACTCACTTCCTAAACAAGCACATTTTTCATTTAGTTAAACGGCCTTTATAGGATACATTGTCAAATAAGTTTACTGTCGCATTCACTTTTGAAAGGTAGAAAGGCTCACTCCGGACTCCTTGAGCGAAAGTAACAACCGACAATAGATACAGGTCGAGCTGCATAAAACTTGGCATGGGGATACGAGAGAGACGTTGAACAGCTCGGATCTTCCTTTGATACGGGGCCCAGTGCTTGGAATAAGCGAAGTAGGTGATTGTATAATCCATATTGTTTAATACTTTTAGACAGGTAAGCAGGGATAAAAACAGATTTCCTAACGATAACCATAAGGCTCATTCCACTACCGCTACTAGTAACTGCATAGTAACTGACCTTGTTTGAATAACATTTAACTCGTACCATAGTAACATGGCCTGTGCTGCTGCAGTTCTATTTGTATCAAACCCATTTTTGGCAGATATGCTACTTGGCCTAGCCCTCTGAAAATTTATATTAGCTGTTTCAGAAGGGGTCTTGAATATCTTATTCGAGCAAATATTTTTCAAGAGAGTCAGACCACAATTTATAAGGTCCACCCCGGGTAGTAGCCTTTTTGTAAATTGTAGCTAATTTTTCTTTAGCACATAAATATTGATAATTTTTTAAATAAGCTGTTGTACTGTAGGCATGCTTTGGTCTTAGAACTTTTGATGGGTCGATTAGATGTGTTTCAATTTTGCAATCTGTGCTTGCATACGTAAAAACTTATGTGCATGATCAGCCCAACAATTACACCTATAATGAAAACTGGATTTGGAATATTAAAAAAAAGTATTATTTACTTGGCTTGTATTTTCAGATTTAGTAAACACCAAAGCAGTTTGATATATCTATTATTGAAAAAGAAAAGTACATGATGTGTGAATTTACAGTGAAAAGAATAAAAAGAAAGAACAATCAGATTTTGAATGCAATGATCTAAAAGTTTTGTCTACTAAGTAAAGAAAAGATTGGCTAAGCTTAGTTTCCCTATGATACAATTGACAATTGGTCAATCCAAATATCTCTAATAGCAGGCTTCTCTTGACATTGATAAATATACTTCTTTAATGGGTCAGACCTCTTGCTCAACTTACAGATCGATGGAAGAGCATATTTTAGGTGTACAAACCATAAACTTTACAACTTGAGACTTATAACTTATCAAATATGAGCTTGGCTTTTTTCAGGCCCCACCTCCGACTATATCCGTTTTCTACATGATATTTTGCGGGGAATATTATTGCAGATATCGGATATTAGGATTTAACTACTTTATTTATTGATAATATGAATTATGAATTGAGAGCATAGCCATTGCTAAATACAATTCAATTTTAGCATAGCTTATGTATACATTAGGGAGCTTATAGGGTGGCAGTTTTGTCAAGACATGTGTATACCTAGGATATAAATGTCATGGGTTTGTTCAATCTAAAATCATTTTAAATGATAGTAACTATATACCAAAGAAAAAATGGAAAAGGGATTAGGTGGACGGTGGTCATAACAAGTTGAGTTTAAATTCATAATAGAGGAAGTGGTAGGTCTTTCATTCGATTTATATTTTTCAATCTATAGTCAATTACTGTCTAAATATCATATTAAGCCTATAGCCATTAAAAGTCAAAGGTAATTCTAATAACGTATGAGTTTCTACACAAGTTTTATCAGTTTCAAAATCTGGAGGTGAAAAAAGGAAGCCATTGTACAAGTTTAAGAGTTTTACCCCAATTGAGCTAGAATAAAGATCTTAGAAACTCATATTGTCTATTTAACATTTTAGCACGGCCAGTATTAATAATTAAAAGCAAAAAAGTTGTGGTAGAATAAATACTTATAAGCTATTGTAGAGGCCAAGGGGTACTGAAAGCATGAGCAAAAGAAAGAAAATCACGCAGAACTAGTATTCATACAAAATATATCTGCTTCCCACTTTATGACGAAAAAGCTTTTTATTTGCCAATGGAAATACAGAGATATATTGAAAAAAACGAGATTTGATTCAACTTTTTTTTAATGGATAGCCTACAGTTTCGGCTAGACCATTTTCGTAATGGAGCCACATCTACAGCATCTCTACTGCTTTGCTACAACCTGCATGATAAAATTAATTTAATGTATATTTAACTCTGGAATTTGGGTTTCATGATATGTATGGTGTTAAATGAACAGACAGTGTTATTTTGATTCAATTAGGGTGTTAATCTATAGGTTCGAAAAGACTTGGATTTGGGATACAACAGATACTTCCCAACAAGATATTTAAACAATAATCAAAATCATAGCTAGTATAAGATTTAAAGAAACTTTTAAAAAGTTTCACACTATGCTTCACTTGATATAAAAAAAACTCGATAGACTGAACAAAAATAAGGGTTAGTTGAATAGATTTTATGATTCAATAGAGAGTTACCAAAATTTCCTTTCATTGTTTATATGTCAAAAAGTCTGCCTCAGTAGAAATAAAGTATAGATTATTTTGTATAGCACATATTTTAGCAATATTGTTTATAACTCATCAAATAGACAAGTTTTTATTTTGTAGTAACGTTTTTTATTAATTTTTTTTTGCTCAAAGTATCCAATATAATGCCATTAAAAATTTCTCTACTCAATTGAACTTGTGATTGCAATATTAAAGGTTTTACTGTACTGCATTTTTATGTCACGACCCATGTTTCTAGATCCAATATAAGTCAGGTTTAACAGTTCAGAAGTTCTCAGTCGTATTAAAAGATAAAAAGAGATCTAAATTGAATATTACATCGACTGCTTTTCAAACCCTTTGATGCCAACTGTCGAGGTATAAAAAGGTTACGTAGTTAGACATGCTGGATTTGTTTTTTGATCTTTCATGAATATAAAAAATTGGACTTTGCCGCAACTTTATTAGTGAAGCATAGGTATAAATACTGGTCGTTACAAGCGTCTTTTTTGTACACGCTTTTTACATAACTATCTGGGTAGCTCAATTGATCAATAGTATCTTAGAAGAGATAGGCCTGCAATCTTGGATTATAGAGCTCAGGTTAGAAATCATTTCCATGCAACCATAAAAGCAAGACACTCTTGCCATGAAAGACTTTTAGAAAGCTGTAATACTAAAAACAATAATTTTGATGTTTTTCCAGTTTTTTATAATTTATCATATTTTTGAATTTTAATATGAAAAGGCTCGAAAATTTTATACACTTTTTGAAAGGATATGCTCTACAGAGAAGTGCGCTGACTTCAATGTCTCCTTAGACCTTCATTTCCAGAATCGGTATAATATCTACTTTTTGATAACATTACCGAGTTTAATCTTTTTTTGTCAATATTGCTTTTATTAAAGCAGCTTGTTAAGTTTTCACTGTTATTATAAAAAAAAAGGTTTCATAGCCACAACCATATCCCCCAAATCTTGTTTATTAAAAACAGATCAACGGCAGGTGTAGCATTCAGCAAAAGTTTCCTCTTAGATATTATCTTTATCAATGAAATATTTGATTTAATTCAGGTCGTTCTTTAACAATAGATCAAAACAGCGGTCAAGTATATTTAGCTGATCTGAATCATTATCTTCTTTTTTAGTTGTTTTCTTTGATATATAAGAGCCGGGTATCATTAAATCGTCATTTGTTACTAGTATCTAATTTTTTATCAAGATTAATATCCGCCAACCTCTAATGGTTTTCGAATTTATTAGTATTTATTGTTTTGCAAGTATCAAAGTGCTTGGTGAACCCAAGGCTGTTAGAGTATGTTTTGAACTCATACAAATCTTGTATACCAACTCCAGATTTTTTTTAAAGAGAAGTTTAAAATTTTCTTGCCAAAAAAGTGTTTGAAAACACTAAGTGTACAGTTGATACATGCTTTGAAGTGATTTTGGTAGTACTAGTCTCAGCTTTATTTACTTTTTGTCTTAAAAATAAAATTTCGAAATCATTATAGTTAGCCACATCCTTGGCCTTTATAATATTAAGAAAAGTGCTAGAATCTGTTTGAGATTTTATGTTTTCTTCTTTCAACGACTACAGAGGTAGAAAGTGATTTTAATTAGCATGACTAGAGAATATGCAAGATTCTGGAAAAGCTTTTCGTCGTAATACCTTTCCAAAATGCCTTTTATTTTAAGCTTGTCCAGTTTAGCATTTATACCTCCTTTAAATTGAATATCTCTCTGTATTGAGATTTTACCACCTTTGAGTTACTAAAAAAGAATTAACCTAAGACTTAGGATCCTAAAAATCTCAATATTACCATATTTCTTGCTATAAATACGAGGAAAGTTTTGACCTTAATATTTTTTTTTTTTTTTGATCTGGTTAAGACTGGTTCCGAGGTTCTTTCCCAGAGGAAGTCTTTTTGGTTAATGAAAAAGTTTCCGCGTTCATGAGCACAAAAACACCATAAATAACCTTTAAGAATATTATTTTTGTTCGTATATCAGTATCACTTTGAAGCATTTAATATGACCGAATGCTGGAAACCATTTTTGGGGAACCTTTTTCAGCAGCAATGACGCAGCCTAGCGTTTACAACCTCGCGACTGGAAGTTATATACAGGCGACCGAGCTTTTAGGTAGCCTTTTTGTTGGCAAAGTTTCCATGGTCAATGCGGTCCGCATTTGTATGATGTCTTTTTGTCTACTATGTAAATGATCGGAAAAAGCTGCACTTCGATCGAAATTTAAAAGATCCAACTTAAGGAGATGTGCAAAGTTCTTTTTTCCTGCTGTACTCCTACGGATCATCAAACACGAGTAGTGACAGATTCTACCTGAACATTTGCAAAAAAGTGACATCTTTTTGAATATAGATTTCATTAATGTGTAGAAATCTTTTAATGATTTTCTTCGCTAATTTTCTATGTGTTGATGATCTGTGATCGGTTGATTGGTATGTGAATATATCTTGTAGTTCTCGATGGAAAACAATTGGCTTTTTCAAGCTAGAAAACTTAATCCATTTCATAACAGATGACATAGCAGGAAAAACTAGTTAGTGCATTTTTGCGTACGTTATTATTAACATATTATATCTTATCACGATTTGCAAGATGGCATCAATCTTTTTTTGGCCGACCATGATTCGTCTTTGTGATAGAAAGTTTTTTTGCGAGCGACTTGATTGATGCAAGTAGTTTTTCAGCCGTTCTAACAAAACAAAAAGGACGTGGCAAACTGCAGTAGGAACTGCAAGTACGATACTTTCCACTGCCAAAGTTTACGTCATGGCAGATAACAAGGATACAACATTGCCTACATGCACCATGTTGACTTCAAAGAGCTCATCGGGAATTTTTAAACTGCAAGTATATTATACACATGTACACAGAGTGATGGTCAAAGTTTAAAAAAAAAAAATTTCTAACAGCGTGATGGTTTTTAATTTTTTTTTTTTTGCGACTTTGGGCAGGCCTTCCTTTAGAGCATCATGACCACATAGTATAGATTGTATACCCAAACAAGCAATGGGGGTTGTTCATGGATAATAAGCTGCCAGCTGACCCTAAAATTTATCTACCCCTTAAGAACACCAGCTTAGTCTCATAGAAACAAACTTTTCTGGAAAAAACATAAGACGCTTTGCGGATACTCTTTTGCTGCTTGTCGTAGTAGCCTGTGTACCTGCCCTAGGCCCCGTGATTAAACCTGAAGCTAGCTTAGGTCTAAGTTTCAAGGTGCCTTCTACTGATTTCATAAGAGATTGATAAATCAAGTTATATGTGTGAGTTTCAGGGCGGTAGAAACCATCTGTGATTGCAGGATGGAGGGAGGGAGTTTAAGGAAACTTCCCGACTTTGTCATTACAAGTAGTTAAACTTGATGTTTAGTTTAAATTAGTACCTGGTGTTTGCAAAGCAGTCCCTACCGTCGCTATCATATCTCTAGGATGATGATTTGAGACTGAAAAAAATCCCGAGAGAATGTGCATCATGAGTTTGATGGTTTGATCAAATTCTAAAAGTTCAGTCAGCAACCTTTTAATTGTCTGTCGAGCTAAGTTGTCTAGACTATATAGATATAATGATGGGGATTTTTTCGTGGCAGGGTTGTTAAGGCCATTGTTGAAGGGCCATATACCAAATTAATTCTCTGGCTTTTTTTGTTTTTAAGAAGAAAAAAAACGACACCAGCAACAAAAACCAACAATAACTTAAAACAGATCTGTGCTTTACTTCTTTACTGAAGAATATAATAATTTATATATTTTTTATTCTGTTTTATTTTATTTTTATCTGGAGATTCGCCTTTCTCTTCAAGTAGGATCCCAGGACACCGTTCCACATTGTTTTCGACTCGAAGTGTGTGAAGATTTCGCTTATGGATTTTCTCAGCGGGGTATAATTTCCAGCGTCTTCATACAAACCAGCATTGGGGTATATACTTTTATATAAAAGCTAGGACCGTTGATTGTTTTATTCTCAATAATTGTACTGCTATTTTTCCAGTTGGTAGAGTGAGTTTTGTGATAGTACTGCTGAAATCATAGCCATGTAACGTGTTACTGGGTACGGTAAGTATTGGGATGAATTCTTTTGGCTACCCTCACCAGCATTGGATACTTTTTTGTTTTCTCGCTGAAATGGCAGGTTGTGGGTAGGATGTCTGATGATTTTAATGTCAGCAACTTGTGGATCGCAGGGCAACGAAGATTTCGTTGTCGGTGCTATGAGCGACACAACGACAGTGCCAATTTTAGACAAGTTTTCGCTGTCATGGGTTCCAACAGCAGAGTCTGAAAAGCGATTGAAATTCCCCGCGGGCAACTAGAAAAATAAAAGCTGTATCTATCAATGCCCCGGACATGTATGCGGTCAACAGGCATGTGGTAGAGCAGCAGCATGATACTAGCACTTTGGATGAGGATCAGCACGAACTGACGGCGCTCAGTTCATCTCAATTATTCCGTCCTGCAGCACATTGTAATAACTAGCTGAAGTCCATTGTGGATGTCAACAAAAACTTAGAACGGTAAAAGTCATGATGATTGGTAACAGATCAATACGACAAGGTGCTAAAAAACTCTTAGTCAATGTAATGGAGTTGCATCTACCGAAGCTTCATACTCGGTATAGCTGACTTATCTAAAGTGGCTGCCAAAATGTAAATAGACATTCCATACTTATTATTACTCTACGGAGTCCAGGTGAGAGATTACCAGAGATGTCTCAACATGACCAAGTAGCAAACTCCATTTTCAATTCGTTTTGGCATTTCCTGGAAAAAGTTTTAGTCATTTCAAAAATCTTTGGGCCTTTAGATTCTCCACAAAATGCAGGCTTCTCCCCATCACAGAAGTAAAAAAATAAATTTCAGAACATGAAACAGACCTTGTCAACAATGCAGGAATCACAAGACCGGCGCTGTACAAAAAGTCGGTCTCACCTAAAGGGGTCCTTATTTGAGTGTATAAAGTGGATAAAAAATTAAACGGAATGAGCACATCAGTATTCGGGCCTTCTTTGCGTAACCAGACTATGTGATTAGTTGCCGTGCTGTGTGCTATCCTGAACAATCGTTGTAAATTAGGAAATTAACAAAGTCATCTTGGCCACCCGCCGGTTTGGCAAGTGAGCCCAGCGGGTCGGGTGTATTAATTTAGTCAATAGTAGATTTGTTAGGAAACATTGAGATTGTTTGTTTACTTGCGTTTTTATTAGACTAAGCTTGTTACAATGTTGATCTCGTTCCTGTGAGATGATTTGATTGTTAAATGTAAGAAAACCTAAAGGTAACATAGCAGATTGTATGTTCCTAGGTAGTGTCTTTTGCATCCTAGAGAGCAACAGTTACTAAGAAACATCTTTTTCGGAGCATAATCCTAGAATTCTTTTTTGATACAAGGAAAGGCCTTGAGGCGTTAGTCAAGTTCTTAGGTTCATTGTCACACCTTCTTTGCTGATTCTTCACTTGATTAGAGAAGGTTGTTGAGACTCTAGTGAGTGCAAATTTCTGGTACCCATCTACTGGGTGTTGGCTGTCGCTGGTTTCCCTTACCACATGGAATTATTCATGGAGAACTCGGCGCTATGAAAGACCTGAACTTATAACTTACGTTGACACCGTCACTTTCCCAGTCCTGTAGAGACCAGCGTTTTTGAAATTCATGTCTGTGCCATTTGGTTATATAATTTTGTTTGTAAGTGATATGAATCAATAAATTGAATTCTCTACCTATCTGATTAACTGCCCAAATAATCAATACTGGTGGAACTGTATGAAACTTGGCACGGGTCAGTACAAGAGATATGTTAAGCAATCTCG
Organism: Geotrichum candidum; assembly: GCA_013365045.1. NCBI lineage: Eukaryota > Fungi > Ascomycota > Dipodascomycetes > Dipodascales > Dipodascaceae > Geotrichum > Geotrichum candidum. Next base: position 450,488 of record QQZM01000005.1, on the reverse strand, counting down.
ATCTCGCTCTGATACGACGCTCCATGTGTGGGTTAGGAAGGAAGTAGGTGATTGTATAATCTATATTGTTTAGTACATTTAGAACAGCAAGAATAAAAAACAGGTTTCATAACCATAATAATAACCAGGTTGCTACGCGCAGTATCCACCCAGAAGAAATGGGACCACAGCTAGCCAGGTACAAAAAACTTTTGTTTAGCGTGCCAGCCAACCCAGTGACCAGTACTAGCGTTGGTGGTGTCAAAAAATGGCAGAAGCCAAGGAAAAAAAAAATTCAAGCACGACCATACATCAGGACAAGAAATTTCCCACTTTGAAGCGTTGATTAAATGTTTTTTTAAGCATTCTACTAGCTCACTTATAGGCAAGGAACATCTCCTTGGACGTCTTGGCAACGTTTGACAGGAACTATACCAGACCTGACCCTAATAAGAGTGTTTTCTTAGAAGCGGAATAGGAAAGAATAAACCATCTAAATTAAAATGAAACAGTTGAACACACTAAGCACATTATATTGGTCTACTTCATCAAATATCGTATAGTATAAATTTTTTTTTCTTTTCCTTCCCCACCAAAAACAAAAATTATGCTCTATCAGCTGCACATTTAGTTTCAAGTTCATCATCATAATCGTATTGAGTGTTATTGTTCATACTCAAACGTTCAAGTACTTTTCTGATATCCTCTTCCATGTCCAATTCATCTTCCTCATCGTCAACAGACCTAACACTTTGCACGTCAGACTCACGGGGTGTCACATAACGTGAGCTCATACGGCGGCCAAGGCGGATTGACGTGGACTTGCGACGGAAGTGGCGCTTAGTCGATAATTCATCATCAAAGTAGTGCTCCGCCGTGCCGATGGGGGTCTTGGGAGTTTGCGGCAAGTGACAGGTGACGCCAGTATCATGAATGAGTTTAGCAACCAAAGAGGTCCATCCGCACTGGTGCGAGGCACCAAGACCACGGCCAGTATCAGCTTCAAAAAACTCATAAAACAGAACATAGTCCTTCCAGTGGGGGTCAAAATTGGCTTTATCATTATCGCCATGGATGGGTCTGCGACCAGTTTCGTCCCGAGTAAACAGACTAATCAATCTATGCTGCAGGACCTGCGCGGCGCGTGCGAGGTTCATGTAATTTCCCGACCCCTTGGGACATTCAACTTTGAGATCATCACCGTAATACATGTAAAATCTCTGCAAACTTTCAATGAGCAAAAAGTTTGTGGGAAACCAAATGGGACCACGCCAATTGGAATTTCCACCAAATAGACCAGAGTTGGAGTCGCCAGGAACGTAGTCTACTGTGAAAACCTGACCGTTGACAGTCATTGAGTAGGGGTTCTCTTTGTGGAACTTGGAAAGCGATCTGATTCCGTGATCACTGAGAAACTCGTCTTCGTCAAGCATTCTCTCTAAAATCTTAACCAGACGCTCTTTACTGACTAGTGAAAGAAGTCTTCTTTCGCCGCTACCAAGCGCACTCATACTGGCGATGTTGCGTTCAGTAATGTTGGGTCGGTTATCAATAAACCATTGGACGCGCTTGCTAAATGACTTGAACTTTTTCAGAATTTGGGGTTCAAGCGTTAGTGAGGCATACAGTGGAATCAAGCCTACCAAAGATCGCACTGGCAACTGCTGACTCCAAGGTCCACCCCAAGAAATGGCATCGTAGTAAAACCCATCTTCATCATTCCAAAGAGGCTTTTCAACGCCACCTCCAGATCGGAAACTCATAGCATCAGCAATGAACATAAAGTGCTCAAAGAATTTTGATGCAATATCTTCGTAAACAGGACGGTTTTTGGCCAACTCCAAAGCAATGTTCATCATCTGTAAACAGAAAAATGCCATCCAGCCAGTACTATCAGCCTGTTCCAGTACACCTCCAGTGGGCAATGGCTCAGAACGATTGAAGAGACCGATATTATCCAAGCCCAAAAACCCACCTTCAAACACATTTTGACCATCACTATCCTTTCTGTTTACCCACCAGGTAAAATTAAGCAAAAGCTTTTGAAAGACTCGTTCTAGAAAATCTAAATCTTCATTACCAAACATTTTCCGCTCAATCTTGAAGGTTCTGAACGTAGCCCAAGCATGCACAGGAGGGTTAACATCAGAAAAGTTCCACTCGTAAGCAGGAATTTGGCCATTGGGATGCATGTACCACTCTCGAGTAAGAAGATCCAGCTGTTTCTTGGAAAACTCAGGATCAACCATGGCAAGTGGAATGCAGTGAAACGCTGTATCCCAAGCTGCAAAAAAAGGGTACTCCCACTTGTCAGGGAGTGAGAGGATATCGTCAATGTGCAAATGTTTCCAGTTTTGGTTTCGCACATTGGCACGCTCAGGAGGAGGAGGCGGGTTGGCGGGATCTCCATTAGACCATTGAGTATGGATGAAATGATAAAATTGCTTGGTCCAAAGCATACCAGCCAGGGCTTGGCGTTGAATGGCCCTAAGATCATCTGCCATGGGGTTGGGGCTGATCCGCCAGTAAAAATCATCAGCTTCATCCTGACGCATATCTATGATATTGTCAAATGCCTCTTCATCAAAGTCATCATAGCGGGGTTTATTGTTTGTGTACTTAAATCTTACTGTGACAAACTCACCAGGAGGGATGCCTTCTCCAGATTCAAACGCATACCAAGCGCAAGATTTTGTACCTTTTTTCTCAGGGTTGATAGCCGACTCATTCTCCTCAATAATGTAATCATGGAAAGCATCTTTGACATATTCAGAGTCGTTCTTGACGTTGTACAAACGTTGTTTGTTAGTCTCGTTGTTGGTAAACAATGCTTTAGGTGTAACATCCCCTGTGTAGTCAATGCCAGGGGAAGGGGCTAAATGCAGGTAGCGGTCCCCAAGTTTATAGTGAGAAGATTTGACAATGTTGTCTGAAACCTGTGAAAGCTCGGGAATGGGGTTCTTTTCTTCCTTAGGTATACCCCAAGACCATGTGTTTCTGAACCAGACTTGAGGAATAATATGTAATGGTGCTGGCTCGGGGCCCCGGTTGTAAGCAGTCACCCTGAACAGGAGCTCCTCTTCATTATCAGTGTCCTTGGCCATCTCTATGAAGATGTCAAAGTATCTGTTATCATCAAAAACCCCAGTATCACTAAGCTCAAACTCGGGTTCCAATCGGGTTTGTTTGCTGGCAGCTTCTACCAAAGCTTCATACGGGTACTTCTTTTGCGGGTATTTGTACAGATATTTCATGTACGAGTGAGTAGGAAGGTTATCGAGATAAAAGTAAGATTCCTTGACGTCTTCACCATGATTACCTTGGTGGCCAGTGAGACCAAACATGCGCTCTTTCAAGATGTCATCTTTCTCATTCCAGAATGCAAAGGAGATACAGGTCATTTGATGGTTGTCACTGACGCCAGCAATGCCATCTTCACCCCAGCGGTATGTTCTTGATCTGGCGTGGTCGTGGGGGAAATCGCTCCAAGCATCACCGTTGGCAGAATAGTCTTCTCTTACAGTGGCCTTAAATATTGTTAGTATCATCCTAAACCTGTGATAAAGCTGTGCTAAATGCGATACTTACCCATTGACGTTCACTGAGATAAGGGCCCCAGCGTTTCCAATACTAGATAAAACAGTTAGATTTGGTCGCAATGGCCGGAAAATAAAATCAAAACATCGTTGCGTACTTTAATCTTCTTTCGATCTTCTCTAAGACGTGATTCCTCGACTGTGAGGTGTTCTTTTCCATTGTGAATGACCATTGTATTAATGAAGATGAATTTGTGAACTGTCAAAGAGATGGAGGGGAGAGAAAAGAGGCGTTAAGAAGCCATGTACGCCCGGAGAAAGCCAATGTTTTTCGAAACCTTAAATTGTTTTTGCATCGGGTTTGCTGGCTAATATTATTATTAGAATTTTTTTTTTTTTTTTTGATAACCGATAAATTGTGCTAAGTGAAGGTAAATAAATGTAAATTGTACTAAACAATTTTAAACTCTAATAAATTATCCGGTAATAACGCTATTGATCAGCACAAAGCTCAAGGCAAATATTACATAAAATTTGAGCGGTGTTGAGCTGTAGCCACATGGACTGAGGTTTTAAGGGCTCTAGATATTTCATAATAACAACAAGGAAACCCATTTGCAATCCAAGGCATGGAAAGTTGTGAAATATTTTGATACATTATTATTCCGTTTTATCTATAACTCAAGTGGTTTGTTTGGTTCTAGTCTGATTCGCTTAAATAAAGTAACTTCCTAGGGGGTGTTAAATTCGCGCTATTCTTTGGGATAAGCCACCAGGCGTCCTATTTAACTTTAAAATACTGAGACAATACACTAAGTTTGTTTGTTATTATTATTATTATTATTATTATTATTATTATTATTATTATTATTATTATTATTATTATTATTATTATTATTATTGTTATTATTATTATTATTATTATTATTATTATTATTATTATTATTATTATTATTATTATTATTATTATTATTATTATTGTTATTATTATTATTATTATTATTATTATTATTATTATTATTATTATTATTATTATTATTATTATTATTATTATTATTGTTATTATTATTATTATTATTATTATTATTATTATTATTATTATTATTATTATTATTATTATTATTATTATTATTATTGTTATTATTATTATTATTATTATTATTATTATTATTATTATTATTATTATTATTATTATTATTATTATTATTATTATTACCACTACTACTAAAAAGCTTTAATCCTTGAGCATTTGTACATAGTACATATGACTTTTAATCGTCAAGATTCTGTTGTCACTAAATGCTGAGTCCTATAATTCACGCAAGCATTAGTACATTAATACATTGATAGAAAATCTGTTTATTGCTCAGCATTGTTATATTGCCAGTGCAATTTAGATGGGGATTTTCAAAAAATGTTTCTTTGTATTTTTATTTTTTTTAATAATAATAGATGGAAAATCTGGCTATTGTCCTAATATCTAAAAGCTACATAAAAAAATAACAACAAAAAGGATATAAAAAAGAAGGCATATAGCTTTAAACTTGCCATAATGAAGCCGATCAGGTAACTTTGCGCGTGTAAAAAGTTTCGATGATCGATGGCGCCGAACTCTACGTAGAAAGTTCCATATTCCAAGGGAAATCTGAAATACATGACACGTGTAGCTCAATATCAGAGATTGACAGCACATCCAGATCTCAAGAAGGTGCTCTAATCAAGCAAATCACCATCAAAGGAAGTGCAGTAAAGAGCCTAAGAACTTGATCACCGCACCTTTGTAGTTCTTTTTTCTTTTTCTTTTTTAAATGTACAACTTGGCAGGTAGAATTAAGATGAATTATTTCAACTGAATCTAGTTTAAGTCATAAACGCTATCCTAGTTTGACTAGACGACTCCCGAAAAAGCTCAAAAGACAGATCGTTTTCATCTAAGATTTCATGTTCAAATACACAATCTTAATGGCAGATGAAGGTTTGGAATAATTTTCATTCCCGGGTCAGTCAGTATTTGTGGTATAATATACATTGGATACAGCGTCGAGGTTCGAGATCCAGCAAGTAACAAAAAAGGATACATAATATGTTTTACTTTTTGATCCACAAAAATCGAGAGTGAAACCTCAGCAGTGTCCGCTTTTGTTCTACTATGAGAATAAAGGCTACAAATATTATCTGTTTGTTTTTCAAAGCGTGAACACCAATTTGAGTAAAAAAAAATTTCTGTAGTTTGAACTTTATATTGACGGAAAAAAAAAAAACTCTTTATTCGTATTATCAACGAACAATCGTATTTTTTTTATTTTTGTAATTGGGAGGTAAATTACAGCCTTGGATAAATTCAATGGAAAAAAACCTTCATGCTCACATTCTATTAACATCGTGAGACTATAACTAATGGCAGCAGTTAAAAATTCTCTAAACTTGTGAATCTACTTGGAGGAGGGCAGAGCTGAGTTGACAAATTGATTTTCTGTATCTACCATATTTATTTTCAAAACGAGGGTTTTTTAGCACTGTAGTTAGCTGACTCGAAAGACAAGAGCCTGGTCAAGAGTAACTCTTAACCTCCGAGCAGATGAATAATAAATTTTCAAAATGTTTCCAAACTTGAGAAACCTTTCTGTAAACAGCTAATTTACCTCCAATATTGTCTAGATCAAGTTGGTAAACGAGTAAATCGCTACAAGTGGACAAGGTTCAAAACTCGAAGTTTATATATCATGAAGAGATTGAGACAGAAACAATCGGATCTTAGACAAGACCGATATTTCATTGACCGCAAAATGAAAAAAGATTTCCCCAAAGCGTTAGCGTTGGTGTGACACTTGCTCTCTTTTTTATTTCAGGTTGATCTTACCCTCCAATGCCAAACGATTCATTAATTCTCAAATTTCCTGGACATACTACTGCACAATAGCCAAAGCATGCCCCTGATGCAAGAGATCCACAATTTAGCATTATGGTCCCCCCTTTTCCAATAAAAATTCAGCATACGCACTGTTCCTGCGTTATTGATGCCTGGTTGTATCAGAATTTCGACTCATTTTTGAGTCTGCGACAGACGCCACAGACTGAAATGTCGTGGAGGTGAACAAGGCAAAAACCTTTCAGGAGTCCAAGAAATTACCTAATGGCAAATCAGCACATGTACGTGATGATACGAGTACTTACTGGGATACCAATATACCAGTGCTGACTATTACTAATGGTTTCACTTACCTAATCAAAATATCCATTAGTGAAGCGTTCCTCCAGACGTGGATCGTCAGACTGAAAAGTGCTGATCAGCCGGTAATTCTGAGACCGCACATTATTAGCTAAGCCTTTCATGACTCAGTATGGGCCAAGCAGAGGTTTTTTTACTTCGTTTATACTTGGTACTTACATCTTGTACCTGGCCGCCAGTGGCTCAAATAGGCCAGGTCAAGCTAGATCCGGCCACAGCAGATTCAACCGCCCAAGTCTGTAAGTCTTGGGCTGCTGTAATTCAAAAACAAAACTGTGCAGAATTAGGTAAATTGCGAATATTCCCAAAAGAGGCCCAAACTGCCATTTTTGGTTTTCTTGCAATTGTACTTACTTAATTTCATTTTTAGCTTTTGCTTGCGGCTTCCGTTTTTGTTCTAGTGCGTTGCTCTTTTAGGGAGGTTGCATTCCGTTTACGGTTAGACTGAAAAATGCCGTTCTTTTTGCAATATTTCACAACTCTGGGCCCTTCCGTTTGCGTAAGTCAAGTGTGTCAGGGCGGATGCCGGTCCATCGTGCAAGGTGGACGATATATAAAACGTCTGCAGCGTCCTCTTTTTTTTTTTTTTCTCTTTTTTTTTCTCCGTATCGCGAATTATTTTACCTACCTCACTACACTCCTTTAATCTTTTTGTCCCACGCTCCTTTTAATAAACTACAATGAAGTTATCCGCCGTTCTTTCCGCTGCTGCCCTTGCCACTGCTGCTTCCGCTCAGGAGCCCACCACTACCTTCTACTCAACTATTTACCACACCATCACTGTCGACGATGGCATGTCTACTGTCTTTTCAGTTGTTCCTGAGACCACTGTGATTCCTTCTAGCTCTGAAGAGTCCACCACTTCTTCTTCCGTTCCCCCCTCGACCACCTCCTCCTCGGTTGCCCCCTCGACCACTTCCTCTGAGATTATCTCCTCCACCAGTTCTTCTGAGATTATTTCCTCTACTAGCTCTTCCTCTGAGATTATTTCCTCTACCAGTTCTTCCTCTGAGGTTATTTCCTCTACTAGCTCTTCCTCTGAGATCCCTTCTTCCACTTCAAGCTCAGTTGCTCCTACGACCTCCAGCAGCTCTTCTGCTATCTCTTCGACTTCTTCAAAGGTTTCGAGTGTTGTGACTACCACCTCTGCCGCCAAGTCTTCTTCTAAGGCCTCTTTGCACCACAGCCACTCCAGCGTTTCTACCGTCCGTGGTCTCTATGCCGCTGCTATCCAGTCTTCTAACTCCACCAACACTACCATCTCAACAGCTTCTGCTACCCGCTCTACTGTCATCTCCTCCTTTGTTAGCACCACTTCAGTCCAGGGCTCAGCTGCCGCTTCTTCCCAGGCTGTTTCTAGTGCTGCTAACTCTGGTAATGGTACCTCTACGTCTGCTGCCCCTGTTCCTACCAGCAATGCTGGTGTTAACATGGTCCAGTACTCTACTGGAATTATTGCTGGTTCCTTCCTGGCTTACTTGCTTTTCTAAGCCCTTGATGATTGCAATTTGAAAATAACGCCCTTTTTATTAATTTCTTTAACCTTCTTTTATTTTGCTTATTTATCCGCGTGAAGGCGCTAGTTGTCTTTGCCCTAATGTAATTTTTTTTTTGTTTTTACCATTAAATATAGATTTGGGAAATTTTTTGTATCATATTTTACTTTTGAAACACTGGTTAGGTGTTGGGCTTTTCATAATGGGTCTAATGTATATCATCACGCCTTATACGCGCGTATAGTAATATATGCTGTACCTTGGCTTTGGCAGGCAGCCATTATAAAAGTTTCTAACGTAAGTTTGGGGGCGCGCTGCTGGTTTTGTACTCAACAAATATAACCTTGACAGTTTCAATTCTTTTGCGTATCGACTCAATTATTAATTTTGGTAATTATGGCCAGTGCCACGGATATAATCTGTTTAATTCTTGATATGTAGTATATACAATAGTAATAATAGGAATAATGATGATCGCCAAGGGCTCTTGGTAAGTTTGTGGCAGTTGGGAGGCTGAGTAATTTGGAGAAAGAATTTTGTTCAGCATGTGAACAACTTGTAGTTGGTAATGCCATTTCAATGTGATCTGGCTGCCCCCTCGTTTTTCAACTGCTAGGGTCTTAACATTTGAAACCTGGGGGGTTTGAGTACATGTAAAATAAGGAAAGGATTGTAGGAACTTTAGTAGTAGCAAAGTATCGACAAAAAGGGCTTGTTATTTTACCTCAAGTTATGAAGTGTCAGACCACAAGAAAAAGCTCTTTCCGTCAATCACACAAAACATCTGAGTTGAGGGGGATGCACAAGCCACTGCAGTAACATTGGTAATTATCAGGCTTAGCGTAAAGTTCTCGTAATATAGCCCACTGAAAATGGGTGCTATTTTGTAAAATCCGTTCAAAAATAAAATAGCTTTACCCCAGAAGAAACAAAAAAAACCAAAGTAAGCGGTAACTGTCGTTAATATTTTCAAGTTTTTCTGGGGGTCAATATCAGGGGCTATTGCTCCTAATGACAATTACCATTGCTATGAAAGGCTTGCGCAAAGTTTGGTTTTGTTTATTTTGGTACAATTGCTTTAGGGCACATTTAGAGGGTTCCAATGCTTCCAATCTTCTATCATAAAATAAAATTCAATAACTCAGATTAAGGAATTTAAGCCCAGATCTTGATTGCACTTTTGGATTTATCTGTATTGGCCATTTATTACAACCAAAGATTATTAATAGTGTGTCTTATAAGTATATTTTTGCGATTCGTATCTATGACTTAGATACACCAAATAACTACAAACAAATGACATACAAAAAGGACATGAATTTACCCAAGCTTTGATCTCTATGATAACGGAAAGGCGACAGTATCAGTTCATATTATGATAAAGATCTATATTATATATTGTTTTCATATTTTTCTATTTTATTTCTACAACATATAAATCACCAATTCCATATTAGATATTAGAATAATAAACAGATCATCATTATGTCAAATTTGACCCCCAATTCTCGGTCCCAATTCAGCCAAGGATGACTACCAGTTATCAAATCTTACCGTAACATATGTTTAGAGTGGGAAAGAAAAAAAGACTTTTGAGAAAAAGTTTTGTTGTAATTGCTATATCTTATTCATTTACAAAATAAAACTAAATGGAAATGGGGATGAATTGGTATTTAAATGGTAATATTTGTTTATATATATGACGGAGTAGAAGTCCATAAGACCCTATGGTTTCTTTTGATCTTTAGAGCTTACGCAGCATGAGCATTATGGGTCTTGATATTCTCGCTTTTGAAAATCGAAATAAGAAATTCGCCCAAGAGGAATATGCTTTACGCTCCTATTTGCAACCTATTGAAAATTATCTACCTTCCATATCGCAACCTGGAGTTCATACACAATAGTGCTCTTATTAATTCAGTTTGTATCATTGAAAATTGGCTTCATGAAAATGGTACGCCTCTTGTTAACTGGCTCTCATCCGGTTTGAACCCGGTTAATCATAGCTAGACTAAAAGACCATACCTGTATACAATATCCAGATCATTTATCATTTGGCTGGATTAGAAACCAATTGAAAGACTAGTTTAACAAGCCAATTGAAAAGCCATGGTAATGCTTAGGCAATTATTATTTCAATTCCTTGACAAGATCTACGACAAGTCGTGTTCATGCAGCTTTAGAACCCAGGTGGTGGTATACATGGTAACAATCCAAAATAGAGTATAAGCTGTTATTTATATGCCATTGAACTATGATATAATTAGATTATCTTATTCAAAAAGAAATTAGTAGCTGATTGTTTTGCATGAGATTATACTGCTCCTATTCGAATATATATTTTTGTTGTTTGGGAATGATATAGATTTTTACTAGGTAGCTGTAAATGTTGAGCCAGAGTGTAGCCAAACTTTTTATAACTAACTGTACTTGGTGTCACTTCAAATTCAGGCCACAATTGGTGACTTAGGCCAGAGAGTACCGACCCTGGAGAGTTATTATTTACGATGAATAGTACACCACCAAAACTTGGAGTGAGTATGGATCTCTTCACTCTAATCTTGGAGGCACAAAGGTGTCCACAATGCAACCAAAAACTTGATGGAGGCTTCAATGCAGCTGGGAATTTTTTTTTTTTGTCTAGTGTTTGGATTTGACATTGAGTCTTTACTATCAAATTTCTTAGAAATCCTGTAGAGCTTTACTTGCGAATATTCTAGCTTAAATAAAATGAAAAAATAATGCTAAACAAACGCCCAGAATCTTATATGGTAGAGGGCCTCCAGCTCGCATACAAACTCTCGGAAAATTAGCGCGTTTGTACAGAGTTGTAAAATTCGATAATCTCCACCTTTAAATTTCACTTTTTCTTGTTGTAACCGAGAATGAAGTGACTTGATATCCAATTCGCTGTCCTCGCCATCCAAAGAAACTGGTTCATCCTCTGGCGGCTGTCTAGAAATATAAGAGAGAAGAGAAAATGACCGGTTAACAATTACAGATGCATTTGTCGATAACGATGGAATCCAACCCTCCGCTTCCCTATTTGCAATCTCTTCTGTTGGCACTTCTTCCTCTAGACCTCCTTCAATTTTGGTCAATAGCAAGTCAAAGTCAGCAATAATATCTTTCAGCTCCATGTAATCTCGCTCAAGTTGTAGTAGCTGTTTCATAAGAAGCTTGGTAATCCAGCCATGTATATTGATCCACCCATTCGCTCCCAGGTCAATAATCACGGACGTAATCATAAGGTTCTCTGTGTTGCTGTTGACAAAAAATTCCTGGAGCCTCTCTTCAAGAATCAAAAGTGCCAAGCATTTTTCTTCCTTTGGCTCCTGAACCGTTTTGAAAAAACCCCTGGGATAATTCGCAAGTAATATGTGGTCTATTTCTAAAACCCGTTCCATTTCCTCTGCTAACAGTTTCTTGCGCTGGGCTAGCGAGGGGAATGAGGTTAGCTCTAGTCTCAATTCAATATCAAGCTTATATTGCTCCAACAATTCCGCCCCCAGTTTGGGATCAATGATGTCTTCTGCAATTTTTCTGCATGTTGCCTGGGCAATGCTTAAGTCGTTCAAATAGGCGAGCTTAAGATTGGTTTTCTCGTGAGTGGCTTTAATAAATACTAGAGTTTCAATGAAATAGGGGTAATATTTTCTGAGTAATACAGAAACGAGGTGCAAAATATGCGTTCTCTTGTAACTGATATTAGACTCTAATCCCGTTCTGATAATGTCTTCCAAAGTAAGAAGTGGCTGGCCTTCTTTAGAATTAAAGAGACTTATAGATGGAATTCGGCTCTTACCAGAAGTGTGAGTAATAGGGCTGCCAATGAAGTAACAGACAATACATTGGCTCAGCAGACTGTGCTCCAAAGTGTCAAGTATACCTGTAAGAAGTCTAATCAAATGATCTGAGTAACCATCATCAGTGTCAGTATTTTCAACTACCGAGGGGTAAAGCAGTTGGCGAACAAACAACACGTCAAAGTGAAACACAAGATTATTAGTTAGACTGGAAGATTTCTTTGCAAACACCAGCATGTCTTGCCAAAACAGCAGATAGGACAAGAAAGTACTGAGATCGTCATTCTGGTTGTTTCTTTCATTGTCTGTATTAGGGTGGCTCAGCTGTGAATACAAACCACACAACCCTGAAGCCATTAACGATCCCAGATCACTGTTAAGAACCCAGTTGACAAGGTCAGGTGACTCAGAAGCAACTTCTATCAGATACAATAGACCTGTTCTAGAGTATTCGCCCGCCTTGTCTCCGTGGTAGACATAGTTTAAAAGTAGGCAAAACAATGGGAATTCACGATGGTAACGATTCTCACGAAAGACGGTAGTATGCTTGTTACGATCATAAAATGGAATCAAAGGTATTTGACTAGGTGCACCACCAACCTTGTCAATCACCTTAAACCAGTATACCAATAATCCTCGGTAAATCTTCATCAGCGAGGCCATGGAAAAAAGAAGCTCACAGAAATTGCTTTGAGCGTTTCGGTCAATTATAGTAAACGACATCATAGATTGGAGAAACGCCATTACTCCCAAAATGAAGTCTTGATCAGTAGCAACCCTTAGATCAGCGGTACAAACATTGTCAATAAGTACTCGGAGCAAATGGAAAATCGATTCCACAATATTTGGTGGGAGTTCCTTTATCTTTGATCCTAGGGTGATGAGGCCATTGTTATGGAAAAAGTATGCTGTGCAGGGTTTGGACGGGGAAATCGATTCGTTCGTATCTAGTAAATCCACGTCTCTTTTCGTAGCAAGTCCAAAACTTGACGTCAAAGACCCCTCTAGGCTTATAACCTCAGTAATATCATTAATTGCGTTTAGCAGGGGGCCAAATTGTCGTCGTTCTGCTTCTGCTTTGTTCAGTAGTTTGAGGATCTCGTTCGTAGCCGAAGCTGTTCTCTCGAGTCGTATAGCTGATGGATCTTCTACCGGCTTGGGCCGCTTAGAGCCTCCTTTCAAACGATTCCAGAGAGGTTCCATTTTATAGTATGTGCATCTTGTAAAGAAGACGTAATCAGAGATGGAATTGACTTAAAAGAAAGAGTGAACGAGAAACGTGTGATGAGAGTAGTGGGGTTAACAGAAATAAAAGCAAGTAAATAACAATTTTTAAAACAAAACAATAAACCCAAAGTTACGACTAAGGACTAAGTTCTTAAGTATAAAATTTTATTTTTCTGACTTGACACTTTGAATTACTAATAAAAGATTTGGACCTTAGTACCTGTTTTCAAAAAAGAACGCAAGGCTAAATATCATAATCTACCTGATCATATGGCGCAAAGGTCTCTGTTCCGACCTTTCGCACCGACACTCTTGCATCAAAGTAGTTGTTTTCAATCCAACTCTTCATAGTGGCGGAATCGTATGGTCCATGCAGTTCATCGCTGCCTTCCCATTGAAACTCCCATTCCGGTGAGGCAGCAGGTTGGTCGGGGCTCAAGGACCGCTTTCTCTTCAGCGTATATCGTTCACCCGTTTGCTTTTCGTAATACCGTAGGATCTCCTCTTTGCTCATGTCGTAAATTGAGCTGATATTCCTTTGTAGTAATAGATCGGAATAGTGGGAAATCTCATCAATCTCTGCTTTTATTTTTGTGTCCTCACCAGTAGGTTTGCTAGTTTCTTGCTTTCGACGCAACCGCCTGTTTTTACCAGTTTGCTTTCTAGATGCGTTCAGGCGTTGCAAAGCTTCAATCGGGGTTTCACCAACTTCCAGAAGTTCTACTAGTTTAATCATTAAATCTGACACGGATTGAAATGGTTGCTTGGCTTCTTGTTGGACAGACTCACGCTGGTCATGAGCCAAGCGGGCCTTTCTGATCTCATTTTTGCTGATCCCATCGAGCCATTGATCCTGGTGTGCGCTGCTGTCAGCAGCATTTCTGATAAAGTTTCCGTCTTCGTCAAAGTTGCCTTCCTCCATATCATTCCTGAGGTTAAAGGCTTCAAGTTTGGGTTCGTGGGTTTTCGTGCGACGCGACACCGTTCCGGCCGCTTCATCGTTTGGGTTCACAAAATATTCAATGTCAACATTCTGCTCATTGATATCTTCTTCATCTTCATCATCAGCAACATTCTCTTCGTCTCGGGATTCCTTGATGGCGTCAATTTCACTTTCCTTTTCAAACGCCTCCATATTCATCAGTTTTATTGTGTGATTGTTGCTCGTTTCTGTGCTGTTTTTCTCGTCTTTTTCGTCCTCTTTCTCTTCATCTGAAAACATGTCGTCATCCTCATCGCTACCTTTTGCATTGGCCTTCTCCAATTCTTTTTCTCGACGCGTCTGACCATCGTCTGAAGAATCAGACTCAAAGTCCAGCTTGACTTTATTCCGTTTGCTCTTTGGTCGCGAGCCCTCAATGTCCTGCTCTAGAAGGATGGTTTCTTCATTTTTATCCACGTCTTCATCATTCTGACGTACTAGATTTAATGGGTTTCTCGTGTCGAACTGGGGTCGGGTGGTGCTCATAATGAAAAGAAAACAGAAAAAATATTAATACCAGAGTCTTTTTTGGATTGAAAATGCCCTTGCAGGTGTCAGTCAAAAATTAAAATCCCAAGAGTTTTTTTTTTTTTTTTTTTTTTTTTTTTTTTTTTTTTTATTCTTACAAATCATACCCTCAACTTACTACACCAATTTTTCACTAACCACTCGCAATAATGCCAGCTGAATATTCAAACGATATCTTTGAGGATCTCCTCAATCTTGAGACAAACTTTTATGATGAGGGCTACAGAGAGGGCATGGCAGATGGTAAGAAGGCGGGGCTTCGAGAGGGCGCTGAGTTTGGCATCCAAACTGGCTACCAACGGTATATTGCCCTCGGAGTGCTTAGAGGCCGAGTCCAGGTTTGGCGAGCCAAATTTTTCAACGAGAGTGCTCCCTCCGACCATGCAAATGTTGAACGAATTAAAAAGAATATTGAGGGTTTAGAAGCCATGCTTAAGGATATTCCTATAACCAATTCGGATGAGGATGTTGCTCAGTTGGAGGCGCTCCTGCGCAAGGCCAAGTCTAAGGCTAAAGTCACATCGTCACTGATCAAGGACCCCGAACCGTTAGTTTATCATGACGGAACCGTTGGACTCAGATCTACAGAAGATGCTATTGAGGACTTTCGAATGTGATTTTAATCTCTGTTGTCACAGCCAAGATGGGGTTTATCTTGAGGTTGCTTTGGGTTGATCTCGTGCAATTTCTTAATGAACGGCATATCGAGGTATACTCACAATTATTTGTCGACAAAATCCAGCTACCACAGAGCAGTAAACATTTCAGGCATCAAAAATTGCTCCATCTCCTTGCTCATATTTTTTTCTTTTTTGGATAGAGATACCAGCACTTTATGTGATCTTACTAATCATGATGTTTTGAAGGGGCCGCTTTCATGGAAAGGCGCCAGTAGTACTATGGGGCTTTAAGGATCCCTCGGAACCAGTCGTTGCGACTGTATTCAGTGATAGTCGCTGTTTTAAATTTTGATATAGACGATATTTGTAGCAATCTGATTGAGGTTTGGATAGAATGCAATTGTTGAATTTTTTTGGCGCAAGCTAGTTAACAAAAGTGGTTTTGAACAATACTACGATGGTTTCAAGTATACTCTAGATTGAATAAAACACGAGGAATAAAAGCTTGATTAAGTAAATCCTAGAGCATATTGGATAACTAAAAATACAGTATCTTTTTGAACGTTTTCTTGTTTTTGTTTTTTTGTTTTTTTTGGCAAAGGTTTGACGTAGTTCATGAAAACACTTCTGGGTGGGCTATAATCATCTAGCATTGCCATAAAGATAGCACCAGAGAGGAGGAATTAAACAAATAATTAGGCCAGAAAGGTTCTGAAGCTAACATAGCATTATCAATAGGCCCTAGCCTTTCAAGAATCCACCTTTTTTATTTGTCTTGATAATTAGTAGAGGCGACAACCCCAATATTTTTGGTTTATATAGGGTAGGCTGATTATCTATAATGTCGATAGTTTAATGACCTTACACCAAATAGTAACAAACAAAATCATAAAATAAAATGACATACAGACATGGATTTCAAAAATATTTGTATCTATGAGACTGACAATGCAGAGGCATTAGCTCATATTATAAGTTCAGGTCTTTGATGGTGTCGAATTCTGCATGAATAATTCCATGCGGTAAGAGAAACCATTGGCACACAATACCCGGTAGATCAGTACCAGAGATTGGCAAGTCAGTAGAGCCTCAACAACCTGCTCTAATCAATCAAACAATTAGCAATGAGGTTGCGAAAATAACCCTAAGAACTTGAGTACCACTTCAAGGTCCTTCTTGGTATCAATAATAATTATAGAATCAAGCTTCGGGAAGACTTTTCTTAGTAACTGTCGGTCTCCAGGATGCAAAGAACAGTCATTAAAAATATGCAAGATGCTTCAATAACTTTGGTTTTTCTTACATTTAACAATCAAATCATCTCACAGGAACGAGCTTAACATTGTAACAAGCTTAGTCTAATAAAAACGCAAGTAAACAAACAATCTCAATGTTTCCTGACAAATCTACTATTGACTAAATTAATACACCCGACCCGTTGGGCTCGCTTGCCAAACCGGCGGGTGGCCAAGATGACTTTGTTAATTGCCTAATTTACAACGATTGTTCAGGATAGCACACAGTACGGCAAGTAATTACATAGTCTGAGTACGCAAAGAAGGTCCGCATACAGATGTGCTCATCTCGATTGATTTTCTCCCGCCGTATACACTCACATAGGGTCCGCTCAATATGAGACCGACATTCTGCACGGAACTTCACTTTAAATCTCTTCTGACTATTTTCTTATACAATGACATATTTACTGTACTCATTTATTCATTCTATGCATTCTACTTTTTAAAATCACATGCTATTGCACCGAAGACGTTAGTTTTTTCTACCACTAACGAAATCACACTGAAGTTGGAGACCCTATTAGCCATCGCAAGGCTGAAGAACACCAAAGCCTGCAAGATGAGTCTCGACTCTTTTTTCTTTTGCTCAGTCGATTGGTTGACAGTATAAAATGTTTAATAAAACTAGTTATATGTATTTAGAATAGTTCACATAATTAAGATAACCATAAAGACTGAGATTCTGCAGAATTTTCACTTCACAAGCTTTTGTTTCAATTGCCTAAAAATCGTCGGAGAGTGATAATCCACAATTGGTTTTGTAAGTATTCTTAAAATATATATTTACTACGGGGTGTTTGCGACATGTTCATCTCTCGCTTTCTAAAAGCAAACAATAAGTTTCAGCCTTGGCTTGGTAATTCATCGTACTGAGAATCCCACTAATATGAGGATTGCTGGTTTTACTAGGTAGTCAGCTTATTGATCTTATATCAAAAACTCACAAACAGAATCATAAAATGAAATGGCATACAAAAAAAGGACTTGGATTTTAAACCGTATGTTTCTATTAAACTGGTAAGATAGCGTTGTCAGCGTATATTATGAGTTCAAGTATTCAATGGCTTTGAATTCTCAACGAATAACTTAATGTGCTGGAGCCTACGACACACAACACCCAGTAAACCTATACCTGAGATCGACACTCACCAAACACATAAAACAAGCCGCGCTAGAGCTCTCCTTGAGACCATATCCAAGTGGGAACAGTTGGCCGCACTTGTAATAATGATTTCGTTCGCCGATGTACTGGATAATACTTTCCTCAAACCGCCACGGCCTGTGCCGACCTGAACCCGCTTACTAAATGCTGTGACTGGGCACGCTACTCATGCACTATTTCCACGTATTGGGAATGATTTTCTCCCCATACAGGGCCCGTTGGGCGGTGGAGTAGTACTGGCGGAGTTCATCCGGTGATTCATAATCTGTATCTATACAAGTTAATTATATCAGAGAAGGAAAAAAAAAAAGATGATTGAAAATAATCTTTTTTTTGTCTACTTCATATACGGTATACATGGTGTTAGAACCCCATATCTTCTTTATATTGATTTTCATATATGCAATTGACTTTTGGAGATCAGGATAATACCTAGATATTTGTACTTTGAACAGTAGTGTGTATTTTATTTTTTTGCTTGTTTGTTTTTGCTATCTTTGGGGTACCCCAGATCGCTAAACAAAATCTGTATACCGAAAAGAATGTGTTTTTTTTTGACGTTTATACGTTTCATGATCATTAAAAAAATATGTAAAAAAAATTTTTTATAAGAAATAAATAAAAGGGATACATTACCGATAGGATTAAAAAGTCCATCGTCATGCTCATGCAACAAAAAAAAAAGAAACTACCAACTGTAGGAAATAAAAGGGTGCTCTAATGGAGGTTGACACCATCATCAAAGCAGAGCATTTTAACCACACCATCGTCACCAGCACTAGCCATGCGTGTATCACTAAGACCTACGCTGGTGATGGGGGTTTTATTAGCGCCACGACTAAATGTATGCCAAGTCTTGCCACTTTGTAAATCCCACACCTTAACCTGCTTATCAAGGGAGCCGCTCACAACCCGGAAATTATCAGCAGCAATGGTCCAGACCCCCTCGAGGTGGCCGAAAAGCGTGCGGACACAGTGGCCGGTCTTGACGTCCCACATCTTAATAGTGCTGTCAAGGGAGGCCGAGAGGATGTGGGTGGGAGAGCCCTCGGCGTAGATTGACGATGATGAGGGTGCCGCTGGTCGCGGCGTGGTGCTGGCCAGAGCCGAGGCCAAAGCGGTGCCGGTAGCATCGCGGCTGTTACTCGAGCTGCGACGTGCGGTGGTGCTATTGAAGCGCTCGCGCTGCGTTTCGTCGTCAGACTCAACTGCCTGCTCGTCGGCGACAACAGCGTGCTCGTCAACAATAATGTCGTCAGTCTTTGCTGCTGCGTCATCACCGGGGACCTCCTCCAGCCGGTCGATAAATAGCGGCAGAATCGACGTGATTTGCGCTACATGAGCATGTGACGTGCCCGGCTGGCTTAGAACTTGCAAGCACTGTTTCGTCTCCAGATCCCATACGCGGATGGTAGCATCGTCCGAGCAACTGTAGAGTTTATTAGAGCCGGAATGGATCTTGACGCTGTTGACAGCGCCTTTATGGCCGCGTAGCGTAAAGCATGTCTTGGCATCAAAGTTCCACACGCGCACATGCGTGTCAGTAGAGCCCGATGAAATAATATTGCCGTCAAAGTCGAGACAAAGCACTTTACCCTCATGGCCACGAAAGGTCGAGAGACACTGACCGGTGCGGTAACTCCATACTCGCAAAGTCTTGTCGTAGGAGCCGGAGATGATTTTGGTTGAGTCAAACTTGAGGGCGCTCACGGCGTCGAGATGCTCGGTCATCTGGCGCACAAGCTTACCGGTCTCAATGTCCCAGACATTGATGGCGCCATTAAACGTACCAGTAATCAGGTACTGTTCATCAAACTGGAGAGTAAGGACGGGCTGTGAGTGCTTGAACTCAAGAGTCTTGAAGCGGCCGTGGCGCCAGTTGGACTCGATAATGTAGCGCTCGGCATAAACGTCCTTCCATGGGCGCGTCTTGCGGCGTTTGGCGACCTGTTCCTGGGCTTCTTCGGCGGGGCGCTTGTTGTTATCGTTGGTTGCTGCTGAGGGCTGGGACGAAGCGGCCGACGAGACAGTCTTGGCGCGGGCTTCAATGGCTCGACGACTCTCGCGTAACCGCTTCTTTTCAAGCAACGGCAGCCCCCAGCCGCATTTTGTGCATTTCTTATCGATATGTTGCTCGCACAAACGGTGCCAGACAACGTCGTCGTCAGCGAGTTGGCGCCAGCGTTTGCTCACCTGAGCGGCTTTACAAAGCGAAGAGGAGTCGAGGTAGGTGAGGATTTTGTAGGAGATTTCAGTTGGCAGAACCGAGACAAAGTCAATGCGAATAAGGTCATCAAGCAGACTAGCAACCTCCGAAAGCTGCGGGAAGCAACACTGAGCAAGGATTCCCTTGAGCAGCAGAGTGCGCTTATCGTCGGGTGCGGCGGAGAAAACGGCCCAAACACGTGAAATTGATTCCTGGTCGGCGGGGTCGAGAGTTGCCAGCTGCTGCTGAATCTCCTGCATGAGTTTTGTGTCGGTTTTACGATTGCAAGCGAGGGCCGGATGATGGCGGTAGCAGTACTTGTTCATTCTATTTTCTGGGGAATATTTGGCGAGGAACGGATTGACAACAGAAGGGTCTGTCATGACGACTAGCAAAGAGAGACTACAGAAAAGCTAATAAAAAATATAAAAGACAAAATAAAATTGAATTAGAAAAACGACGCGCTGCGAGGTTTATAAACCAAATACCAAAACAGTTAAAAAAAAAAAAAAAATTTAAAAAAAAAAAAAGGTGCTCGGGCCTATTGTATATTTTTTTTGTAGATGTTTGCAAGATCATCAAGGTGAAGCTTAAATTTACTTTGACATTTAGGCCTGAGTCTTATAAAGAACATGCTGTTATGGCGCAATTGTGTGTGAGACCAAATGCCCAATGTATGACGGTGGCGCATTTGCCCCATATCACGTGTGTGGCGTTATTCGCAATATTGAGGTAAAATGGAAGGTAAATTGCTTCATTTCACGTGACCGTGCCACAATGGACGGCTGTTCAAAATGAAAAAAAGACTCACGTTCAAGCCACACTTAACAATAATAATAACAACAACTACGATAACAATAGTAATAATAACAATAGTAATAATAGCATTAGTAAAAATAACAAAAATAACAAAAATAACAATAATTATTCAAATTTTCAAATTCATCAATTTACATGTTGCAATAACTGTTGTCTGTCAAATAGGAACGAAAACTGCCCACCAACCAAAGAAAACTTGGAACGGAGACCTGTTGTTCAACCACTTTGACGAGCTTATAGCTTACAGGGGACCCCCCCTGGTAAAGCGCTCATATTGCTCTTTTACTTGCGCGGGTCTACCTATGTTCATTTGGCAATATATTTATATTTAAAAAAAAAAAAAACCATCGAGATCTTCAATGCGACATTGGCAAATCTTTAACTCAGCCCATTGTCGTGATCGCCAGTGCTACCCTCCTGGTATTCAAGCCACCAAATCCGTGTATGGCAAACAAGGGCAAATTTTGAACAAGTTATAAATCCAAATTTGGGCCAAAATAGAGATCTTTTGGAATGTAGCATTTACCTGTACCCAAGGATTGATGATAAAGATATAATAAACAAATAAAAAAAGTAAACAGAACCGTTATATCAAGTATTGTTATTCTATTGCTTTTTTAGAACATGCCGCAATATTTTGTGACCACGCCTAAAGTTACTATTTGTGCAGCAGCTAGTATGTCCGATTCTAGCTATATATTAAGTTTTATGTTTTAGAAATCAAGGGTGCCCATAATCAGACAACGTTTGGAACAACCCATAAATTTGATCATACACTTCAGATTTGATTATTAACCAAATTTGCAATTCTATCTTGTAATTAGTTATCATAATCAATGAGTGTTGTGCCAAAATACTTTTTACCAAATTTCCTGTGTGGGTTTTTGCGAGGCTATAACTCAGCCCATATTTTTTAAGTTGGTCAGTAATGCCCATGAACAATGTGCCGTTTAAATGCTGTCATCAATCATAGTCTCCCGCTGTATCCTTTAAATGCCCCCAGCGTCTTTGCGGGTTTACATTCAGTGTATGTGACTAATATTTGAATA
Organism: Geotrichum candidum; assembly: GCA_013365045.1. Lineage (NCBI taxonomy): Eukaryota > Fungi > Ascomycota > Dipodascomycetes > Dipodascales > Dipodascaceae > Geotrichum > Geotrichum candidum. The sequence continues at coordinate 428,551 of QQZM01000005.1, read as the reverse complement.
TCCTAGACCACAAACTGGCTGGTCAGGGGAAGGATGGAATTCAGAAAGTCCAAGGCAATGGTTGCCCCTGTCAAAGCAGTCCAGTGTGATGATGAAATACTGCCGGTAAGCATACAAATGGAAGATATCCGTGGCCGATTTGTCATCCGAGTTATTCGCTCTGTGAGTTCAAGAAACCTCGTATGGAAACTCGCCAACTGCAACAAGGCAACAGGGGGTTTACCTTCAATGGCCGTCTGAGTGAAATAAATTAATTCTATTAAATACGGAAAATATTGGAGTAAGCGTCCATCATGGAAGCTGCTAAAGTATTATCATGATAAGAAATCTCACAAAGCTTTGAAAAAGCTAAAAGTCACTTTACATGTTGCTGTGCGAGGTGGATGGCAATATTATTATGAAATATCAGGTGAACTCTGCCAATTCTGTTAGAATATAGTCCTAAGATAAAAAAAAAAAAAAAAAATAGAATGTTTATTAATTATAAAAGGATTTATAAAAAAATAAAAATAAAAGAATTAATATAAAATATAAAAAAAAAAACAAGAAACAATACAGAGATTCGTAAGCTTATCTTGCCCTGTAGCTCTACTAGAAAAGGAATGCTATAACATCAACATTGTATCGTAATGAGACAATATGAGGTAGGGCATCAGTTACACTACCACATCCTCACCTGAAACTCCAACATACACTATGTATTGTGAACAAGTATTTTCCAGCAATTACCTGATTCTCCATCTATTTGAACAAGATATAAACTCATTGATGTCATGTGATGTCGAAGTAGCCAAAAAAAAAAAAATTAAATGTCAAGAAATTTTGAGAAAACCTCTGTTAACTTAAAAACGCTTATATTATCAACTTGACACAACCAAACTTCACTATGTAAACATGGCACGAAATGAACATCATATACAAGAAATATCTTCCCTACTTTTCCTTAAAAGATCCGAGATGGGCGACACGGCAAGAACGTGTTCCTCCGGGCAGTTGTGAGGCGGTTGACCAAAAAGCATTTAAATGATAATGGTGCATCGTTCGGCTCCCCAACTCAAAGAGAGTTAAGTAACGTCCTAACCCAAAGAGATGAGTCTGCTATAATCCGAAAAGTCCGGAAAAATCCTCGCCAAACACTAGCCAAGCTAGCTGAGGACGGAACTGGGGTCCGACCACTTAATCGCGCTGGGGAGTCGGACCCTTGTTGATCATCCCCGCACCCCACATATGAATGTTGCTTTTTTTAAGAATGTTATGAAAGAGATTATGATCATTTATTATCATCGCCTTTTTGACCACACTATTTTCCAACAAGATGGAGCTAGGTACCACCCTGTTCGTAGTGTTTTACTCTCCTTTGAAGACCACTAAGTGGCCTCCACAGTCCCCTGATTTAAATCCCACCGAGAACGTATGGAAAAAATTGAATGAAAGATACTCACTTTTATCAGAAGTTGGAGCGGGTTGTGCAGGAGGAATGGAAGAAGCTGAATGTTAAAAAGAAATACTCAACTGTATTGACAGTATGCCCTCCCGCTGCAAGAATGTAATAGGAAAAAAGAGTGGATACTCCGGCTATTAGCCTCAGGTTTGGCAAGTATAATCAATGTTAGTAGCTGCTCAATTTCGTGTATTTTTTTTTTCTACTTCCATGCAATAATATTTACAAGTTGAACTTATCGTCCCATTCAAAATAAAAGGCTGATATCCGAAAAGCTACTATATGTATCACGTGATATATATAAGTGTATAACGAAGACAACAAAGTCATGATACCGACTGCTTGTTGCAGGAAATCGACTAAACTTAGCCTCAGCTACTCTAGGTAACAAAGGAAGAATCGACGACTTACAAAAACAAGTCTTGAAAGCAGGAAGTCAATGCTCTAAAGCGGGTGGGTTGATAATAGTGGAAATGTTCTAACAAGACACACGACTCGCTACTCAGATCAAAACTTGAAGCGTAAAATGAATTGATTGAAACACAAAAGGCAAAGGCCTTGGTTTAGTGAAATACTGGGCCAAAATATACAGAGCATATGCGATAAAGAAAATCAGCAGTCCTCATAGTACTAAGCATCTCAGTACAATGAATTATGAAGTCAAGTCTAACGAATTATTTCTAGCTTTTGGATATCAATAAATGAAAGTCTCTCAAAAAAAAAAAAAAAAAAAAAAAAAAAAACACCGCTGAAAACATTATTCTTTACAAATACAAAATCAACTATAGGTTATCATTAACCGACATTTTTTACTGGAAAAAATGTATTGTCCAACTAAAGCCAATGCTCGCAGGCATAAAAACCCCCAGAGGGGAAAAAGTCCACAAGTATTGACCTTCGGTTGCATTATAGTGTCGCTTGGAGAAGTTTCTTCCAGTGTCACTCCAGGCATAAACCATGTTTGTAAAAAGCCCAGGAATACTAGTCGTCAATTGCTTTAAAATTTCGGAGCTTGCTGCAGCAAACCCTTCCAGTTTTTGAGGTCCCTACCAATATTCTCTATTAGTTTGAAGATATATCCCTACCAATCTTCTCCAATCGTTTGAAGATGTCCCCCCCCCCCCCTTCAGTGTCTTTTGAGAAAGTTCTCGTTAACTGGATTCTGACCCATATGAGTTGCCCAGAAATAACGAGGAGCAGAATATTACATGACGTTGAAGAGTTGTAGACACAATCAGAAAGGTGACAGAAAGTGAAAGTATCGAATTCGGCGTTAACTGGCGGATGATGTCGACTTGTTAAGTTGGAAGCTCTACATGTGACGTAGCCTGGCACTTGTAAATCTGTAGTGATGTTCAAGTTGATATTAGATAGACTTATATTTTTAATCTGATTTCAACTAGTAATACCTACCTTTTTGTCGTCGTTAATCCCACACGTAATTCGGTCGTTGTCTTTTTGCGGGCATTGGTAATTCCTATTGGATGATGCTTCTATTCTCATCTTTTTCCAATCCGTAATTTAACCACTATCTTTGTGTGGGTGTTGATGATTCCTATTTGGTTAGACCTCTATTTTTACTCTTACTTCAGCTAATAATACTTGCGTTCTGTTTGTCCTTGAGCCTACTCATAATGCAGTCGTCATCTTCTTGATGATATTGAGGGCTCCTGTTTAGTTAGATATTCATTCTTGTCTTCATACCATATGTAGTTCAGTTGTCACCTTGTGATTGTTGAAGGTTTTAATTAGGGTGAGAGTTTTATTCATGCCTTCTTCCCATCCATAAGCCAGCCGTTATGTTTGTACGGGTGTTGATGATTCCTGCTTAGTTAGATGTGCCGTGTAAATGTAGTTTTTTGGTACCTTTTTTTGGGGAAACTTCCACTTTAGCTTGTCCCCTAGACAGAATACTACAGTAGTAAGAATAACAGTAATAAGGGATCAAAAGGTGTTGACGTCTGCGCTGCTAGTCCGTCGGCCTAGCCTAGCATTGCTTGCCAGCAGATAGTGGATAGGAGTTATACATATCTTGAGAGTCTTGAAACACGTGTGGCCAGTGCTGATGATGCTGCTGGGTGTTTCTGTTTTTGTTTGTACCTTTTTTTTCTGGAGTGCTTGGTTGGAAAAAAAAGTAGTAAGTAAAAAGAATAAAAACAATGGCCATCTATCCCTGCTTATATTCTTTTACTCCATCAAATTCTGATCTTCAAAGACTTTTTTGAAACATTTTGATAGTGCTTTGCAACATTCGTTGTGTATATAATAGTTTCATTCGTTTTTCCACATCCACATTCCCTTGGACTCCCGGTGATTTGAAAAAAGTGCTGTTATTGGTTGTCTCGGATTAAAAAACCAAGAAACAACTATAACTAAGCGAATGAAATGATAGAAAAAACCAACATCCCCGGTTTTGACAGTTGAACGGACCTCATTAAATCAGCTCTTATGTGTAGATAAAGTAGGAGGTAAATCAGAAAAGTAAAAGAATATAAAATTGGAAATTTATGTGTTTTAGAATAGAAAATTTCTTAAAACTAGAAATCAACTGATAAGTATATATCGAATTGGAAGGTTCCATGTTTTGAACAGTACTTACTGGTAATGCATTCATTAGTTGGCTATGCTTAGTCGGATATTAGTCGTGTTATCATTGTACTGATAACATGTTTACTATATAGTCTCTTAGTGTCTATATAAACCAATTTATCTTTATTGTGTATTTTCTTATAATAAATTAATCTTCTATCCGATATCTTACATGCATATTCCACATGTCCTAAACACTTTATTACTTATAGAAAGTACGTATAGTGGTTGTTAGTTCCATGTTCCAACAATACCACTCAGTAAAACTTCAATAAGCAACTCTAATAAAGCAAACCATCAGCCAAAAAAAAGCGGCAGTAATGAACTTAACTTGACCACTGCTCTAATGCTCTTCTTGGTCTCGAGCTCCAGGGAAACGTTTCTCAACCACTATCGCTTTGTAGGATGCAAAGGACACTCCTTGAGAGCGTTCTCATATTTTTGCAGCTGGTCACACTCGCATTATTGATTCCACTCGCCAATGTACCACATTTGGATACACACTGTTCTCTACACAAAAGATAAAAGAATGTCACAATTTAAATGACAGTCTAAAGTAGTGGTCATACAGAAACCTACCAAATGAATAGGGATAAGGAATCGGACCCAAGGGAGAATATTCCTGACGCCCCTATTTTGTCAATTATTAAAGCTCATCTGTTTGCTATATAGGAACCTTGTAGGAAGTTAATGTATGATAATGCTCTCCTCGTCATACAGTTGGCATGGTTGAAAATTGGTTTGATGAGAATGGTATTCCTCTTTGTTGACGGGTCCTTAGTTTGAATCACGTTAAGCATAGCTAAGCTTAAAGCTCGTATATGCCTATATGCATTATCTAAATCATTCATTGTTTGGTGGTATTAGAAGCCAATTGAAGAGCCATGGTAGTGCTTAGGCAATGATTGTTTCAATCCCTTGATAAGATCCATGACAGCCATGCTAATAAAACTTTAGCGGCAAAGAGAGATGGTATACAAGCTATTAATTTAAAATGAAAGATATATTATTGTTCATGTGCCATTCAGCTATCAAATAATCAAATATCTTGTAAAAACAAGCAAGATCTGATTGTTTTGTGTGAGCTTGTGCTGTTCCAATTTGAATATTATAGAATTTTGTCAACTTTTCCTTAGCAACAATATATATCTCTCCTGAGAATTGTGATTTAGATCACATGACCTGACACCTCTCAAAATACAAACAAGACATTTCTACAGCTCAGCAACGCCACCTTAAGAAATTTCATCTACAGAAAATAGAGAATCCAGAATTCAACACAAAAGTAATTGTATTAGAAAAAAATATATATGCTAGTACTAAAATTAATGTGTTCACCAACTGCAGAGACAGAAGCGTGAAACATGAAAAACTATCCTTGCTACTCAGAGCAGGTACGGATATCCTCTTTTTTTTTCCAATGTTTACACACTCTTCCACCTATACTATATATGAGCAAAAAGAGAGTGTAAACATTTAAAAAAAAAAAAAAAGATAAAAGGGTGTCCAAAAATTCCCCGAACAGTGAAGAAAAAAATCCTCAACCATTCGGAAGCGGTCAGGTTAAAGTTTTCAACCAGCAAAAACACAATCTCAGACGAATCTTCACGGATATGCGTAATGCCCGAGCACAAAGATAGTTTTCAAAAAGAGGAAAAAAAAAGGAAAAAATCAAAAAGAAGCAGAAAGGAGACCTGAAGGAGATGTGGAAAGATATTTATACTTGGGTTTTTGGGCTAGGGTTGGATGGTTACAGACAGGGTAAATGAGAATCGTTAGGGCTAGAATCATGTGATATAGTTGTGACTTGGAGCTTTTAGTTAAATGCTTACTGTCGATGGCATATATTGCATGTCTTTTTCAAAAAGAAATTGATTGAAACTTGTGGTTGTTAATCACCAACCACATGTGTCATTAATTCTGATTCACGCATTTCAAAAAAAAAATTCATTTTTTGCCCCACCATTAATTCATGAGAAGTTTCTTGACAGAGAGCAATGCGTACCAATGCTGCAAAATGTTTTATTTTTTTAAAAAAAGCCATCTGGCTTTTCAAAGTTCAATGCCTCTTGTCCACCCCGGCTTAGCATTACCATTCTGCCATGTGCATGCATTATGACTCGAAATAATGTATATACTCTTTTGGCGTTTATAATCGCGACGACAAGACATTATTTTACCCGGGTTGCCAAACTATTTTGGAGTCATGTGCACATCTCCGAGGTCCTCTTATGATTCCTCTAGGGCGGAAACTCTCTTTTTTTTTTTTTTTTTTTTTGGCGACGACAACCGGGATTTTGTTATGGACGGCGGCTCTTGGGGTGTCAGCGTGGTGATTTTTATGTGGGGGCAAGTTTGAGACAGCAATTGGTCCAAATAAGAAAAAGAAAGAAAAAAACAAAATACAAACAATACGGCAACAGTTTAGATCATGACTGGTCTGTTAGTGAGCAATGACGCTACATTTTTAGGTAGTGGGGTTTTAATCTGGTCTTCGTGACAGCAGTCCTCACCATGGTAATTCTTTTGTCAAGTCGAGGCAAATGAGCAGCGTAGTTATTATATATATTTACGAATAGATTACACCTGTCCCCATATTTGGTATATACTGTTCAGGGTGCTTGAAAAAAAGGGTTCTTAAACAGGACCCCAAAACTCTAGCAAAAGAGATGGCCATGGGGGATCGCTAAAGTTGTCTGCTTTTGGCAAGCTAATACTGAATGAATAGTGATTATCAAAAGAGGTTTTTTTTCACAGGATTTTTAAATTTTCAACATGTTTTTATTATTCATTTATTTAATAAATTTTTTTTTTTTTACCGAATTACCGAGTGTCTTAACCATCCGAGACTCGCTTTCCCGAGTTTAAATCTGCGTATCGGCTGGGGGAAAACAACGGTGGGACCAACGGGTGTTTTTTGTTAATGAAAAAAGGTAAGCTAAAAATGATTACGTCATACATTAATCACAGACTAAAACCAATTATCCAAATGGGCTTTTTCCCTTCCCCCAATGTCTCGGTCTGTTTCCAGGAGTTCTGCAAAGGTTCTTATTTATTGTAGTTAAACAAAAAACAAAAAAAAAAAACAAATACAATAATATTTTTGTGTTTGATGGTTCGAGTATGAAACTAGACTAACTTGTCCTTCCGACTAGGGATTATGTATACATGTATATACACTTTACAATTCATAATGTATACGTATGTATATATATCCATATATCTATATATCTATATACACGATTACACTGGTTGCCTGAGGCTTAAACCCCGGATCGACTAGCCGGCTCAAGCGTTGATGGCTGCTATTTCAGAGCGCCAAGCGAGGGCATATACATTTAACCCGCTTACTAAAAAAAAAAAAACAAAAAACCCGAGCTTTGAACCTCCCCAGAAAACTTTTTTTTAAATTTTTGACAAAAAAGTGCCCCACTATGGGGTTTACTGTCCCACTGGCTTGGGGAGAATATATATATATACATGATTCCTTTTGTTGTTATTGGCTCGACGTTTTACTGCGTAGCTGTTTTGGCATCCTGGCCATGATAATTCACTGATATTAATTTTTTTTTTTACGGATCATTGCTTAGGGGGAGACGAAGGAGAAAGGGGGCAATGTCATGGGTTATATAGACAGATGTGTGCTCAACCTTTGAGCATTTGGAAAAGCACATACCCCCCCCTCCTTCAAATAGAGCCCTGACCCTTTTTTTTTTTTTGTTGTTGTTTAGGGGCTGAAAACAAGGGGTTCTAGGCATTTACGAATCGTTCCTGTTGGTAACAATATCCAAAGCTGCAAGAAACTTGTACTAGGTCATCATTACTATATAGTCTGGCCCTATTTAAGCTTTTCAAAGGAAACAAGTTTAAAGCGCTGAAAAGGAGGGAAGAGCCAGCAAAATGTAGCCCCTCCAAAAAACAATGTCTGCGTCATTTACGATGATTTTTTTTTTTTTTTGGCAAGAGCTAGAACTCTGGTAATCGATTTCCAGAGCTCTTGCAGCTACAGAGACTACATTTTTTAGGTCTACACAGCCGGCATGGCTTCTGAAATGTATATATAGGAACAATCACTCAATGAAAAATCACAGTGGGCGCTATCCCCAATAGGAGACACACACAAGGGTCGTCCAGGTAGACGATGCTTCGAATTACTGTTTTAGTATGAGTAATATAGCACCCAGGCCGCCGATATTAATGAAAATAAAAATAAAAAAGAGAACCAATTCCTAACTGTAAAAGTAACAGGGTTTGTGCCGTAAGGGTGGACATGCGTGCAGTCGAAAAACCCCTTGCACAATACAGCGGCGCTGCTGGCGAGTCATCTTGGTTATTACACTAACCATGTAAACACAGCCGCTGGACGGAGCAATGGCCAACAAGAGGGCCTGTCCAATCCATACTCCATTGGCGCGCGCGTAAACACAAACGGAAACCTTAATGGAATCGGCCCTCTGTAGACAGCTTGCAAGTCCAAGCGCTCGGTTTCTCAAGTCTTTTTTTTTTTAAATAAAAAAACAACAGTACATGACAATAGAAATGAAACAAACTGTTGTGGGATTTTTTCTTGTATGCACCATTGACGTTTTTTTATTGGGCTTTTACTGATGTACGGTTTGGGACTAGCATCCTCAACAGCCCGGGCAATGGCGAGGCGAAATCGGCAGTTGAGACTTGTTCAACGGAATTTCTCCGGAACATCAAGGCTCTCTGACGGTCTAAATTGTGTTTTAATTCCAAATACGTGGTTGTGATTTGCTTAATTAAATAGTCGTTTTTACTGTAGGCCAATTGACTGGGCAAAAATCCAATCACTAGTGTGCATGGAAAACGCAGCCTAGTGGTGCAAGAGAGAGAGAATAAATCCTCTGAACGGGTTAGACGGCACACAAGCTTTAGGCAAAAATTTCAAACCAGCGCGTTATTACCCAAAAATGGAAACTCCAACAATAAAAAAAAAAAAAAATTGCAAATCGGAGTTACAAGACTTTGCCCTGAGTTTGTCTATCTTTTTTATCTAGATTTTTTTTTTTTGATCCTGGGTTTGCTATGACTCGGGCTGGAATGATATGAAAAAGCAGTCCAAAAAATTCACCAAATGACCGACCCGTGATTTGTAGACATGAATTCCACCTGGGAATTTTATAATTTTTTTTTGTGCCTGAACTATAATGACCTATGGGAGCTTTTTTAATATATTTCACATTGGTCCTTTGTTGGACCAACCTTGGCGTCAATAGGACTTTAGGTTATGCCAAGGTCGCGTGTACACACGTACGTATAATAAACATGCACATATATATATATATATATATAAGGCTGCGCTCTTGGCCCTTGAAGATCATAATTCTGGGCCAAACTCCGCGACTTGCCCGCAGGTTTAGAAAAAGTTTCAAGAAAAAAAAATTTTTATTTCAATTTTTTTGCACCGGACTAAGAGACTACAACCATTTATTGATAATGCGCGGCTGACACCAAAAAAAAAAAAACAGATCTCACCAACTGTAGACAAGCTGAGGGCGCGGTGACCCGGGTGTTATATGGGCCGAATGATTATTAAAATTGCGAGTAGACAAGCTGAAAAAAAAGAGAAAAGTGACTTGCACCCTGTAACCATTACTGCATTTGGGTCGACTGTAGAGTATAATTAAAGAGTATATTGGTATAGGGTAAATTCAAGGTCAAGACCATGTCTCGGAGAACTCGGAGACCGCGGGGAATGCCGGAGGGAGATTTTGACAAATAAAACGAACGTGACTTTAATTCATTCCGATGGACGGATGGGTAGGAGAGCGTGTGAAGGAGCGAGGGGGAGGGGGGGGGAGGGACAAGAGAGAAAAGGAGGGACGGGTGGAGGGGCTCACGCACGTACACTATAAAGACAGTTTTACGCCAAAAACAAATAAAAAACCAAAAATAAAAAAGTGCCCCGCCGAGTCGCTAAAAGTGGTTAAGACTGCTCCTTTTTTTGGCAGCATAGTGGCGGAAGTCAGATTCCTGGTTCAATCAGAAAACTGCGAGTTTTTTTTATTTTTTTTTATTTTTTTATTTATTTTTTTTTCTTTTTTTGTGGGGCTTTTATTACGTGAGCAACGGCAAATCACATAATCGGACCGTCTTACATAATTATATACCCTATAATTCCGCTAAAGCTGGGTTTTCAGTCAAATAAACAGCAACAATAGAATTAAACAACGCGGGGATAGCAATGCCCTAGCCAATCATGCCGCGTGGTCTTGACAATTACTAACCCAAGCTGGGGTGCGTGACTAACATTCACTACACACCCTTACCTCAGCCGACCCCATACTTTTTTAATTTTGGGTTACAGTTGATATATCCATTCACGTGACATTCCCCACGGATACGCTTTTTCCGTTATGAAAAATTTTGACGCAGCAAAAAAAAAAACAGCACACAAAGCACAGAAAAACACCCCTCCAAACAGTACCCAAAAAGTCGCATTTTTTTGGTTTTAATGCACACTGAGATTTATCTTGAGATTTGGTTAAATCTATGTTACCCATTGTACCAAACTCAAATACAAATTCTCATGGAAAAAAGGCCATAGGATCAAAACAATGCAAAAAACCATCCCTCCTTTTTGGCAATAAAAATAAAACCATTTCTGCTTAAAAAAAATTTATATTCTTTTTTTTCTCCTTTTTTTTTTTTTTTTTACAAAATTTTATTTTTTATTTTTAATTTATTTATTTCATTTTAATCCCTTCTTCGCGATTGTTCCCTGATCTTCTACGTCTGTTAACTATCCCTACGGCTCCCATTGAAACCAGTTCCAACTCCCATTCCTCCACGTTTGACATCAGTTACTTTCGCCCCTCCTCAAAAACCCCAGTTTTATTGTCATCATTATCATTATTTATAATCAGCCCAAATTACCTACTGCGTGAGTAATACTCGACCGTTACCTCTTTACCTTAGCTCGCGCACTGACACCTCTAGTCCAGATCATGTTTTCACAGCACTTCAACCCGCCCAAGGAGCAGCAGCAGCAGCACCCCGACCACCCAGACAAGTTGCTCGAACTGCCGCCTATATCTACGTCACACGACCCGAGCAGCAGGAATAGCCCCGGCGTGAGCCTGCCCTCCATTATCGACAGCACCAGCAGCAGCAGCACCAGCCGGTCACTGTCAAGCCAGAGTAATAGCAAATCCGATGACTGCACCGTCGTGTCCCCCTCGCTGGTGGAAAAGAACCACCAGTCACATGACCAACTGCCGTCTCCAGCAGCAACAACTGATGATAGTAATAAACCTGCGAGTAGTGATAATTCTAGTGATATCACTTCTGTCACTGCGTCCTCAGCTCCTCCTTCTCCTCCTCCTGACGCTTTGACTCCTCTCCCCACGCTCGTTACCCCGCAAAATCACAAACTCATTCACAAGCAACAACGGCAGAAACGCCCACAAGCAGCATCAACAACACCCAAATCTGCATCATCAGCACCCAAAAAACAACAACAGAAACTCCCATCGTCGCCCTCGGCCAACCCCGTTGTCACCCCAACCGAAAAGATCAAAAAGTACAAATGTTGCTACTGCGACCGGGCCTTTTCGCGATCCGAGCACCGGTCCCGCCACGAGCGCTCGCATACCAAGGAGCGGCCCTTCCACTGCCCCAAGTGCCCCTCCACTTTTGTCAGGCGTGACCTGCTTCTTCGCCACGACCGCACTGTTCATGCCAAAACCCAGAAACCTCCATCCTCTGCATCGTCCACCGCCACTACAACCACCAAGGCCAAGGCGTCCAAGGCCTCTACCAAAGCATCCAAGGCTGCTCCGGCTCCCACCTGCGACATATCCAGCAAGGCAGAGATGCCGTCCTCGCCTCCTGCGCTCAACCCGCCGCCATCGCTCTCCATCTCCATGCCCTCGCCCCAGTCGCCAGTTGCTGAGCTCAGACAACCCCGCAAGCCGACAACAAAGCAGATTAAAAAGGAACCCAAGTCTACTGTCTCCACCCCGACTACCGCTGCCGTCACCAAGAAAAAGAAAAACTCGGACCTCCAGAATCTGCTTAATGACACGCCGGCGCAAATCACCTCCAAGCTGCAGCCCATTTCAGCCATCTCAAGCAGCAGCACAAGTAACAACACCCTTCCCTCTATTGCATCCAAACTTTCCTCTTCCCTCAATGCCCTGGCCACCGCGGCCTCTGAGGACTCGTTGAAACGGCCACGCGAGGTCATTGAGAAGGAGGATGAGTTCAACGCAGCCCTGCTCATGACAGAACTGCACCACTCGCTTCAAGCCAGCCGCCAGCAGCAGCAGCAGCAGCAGCAGCAGCAACAACAACAACAGCAGCAGCAGCAAGAGCAGCCGTATCAGCCACCTCCGCAAAAACGGCGCCAGCACCATTCTCCCAGCCCCCACCAGGACCAGCTGAATGCCCCCAGCAACCTTGCTGACTCCCCCTCTCCCCCCCGCTTTTCCAGCCACCCCCCTCCAGTCCGGGCCAGCCCTCCTCAATCGTACGCGCCCTCGTCGCAGTACTTGCGAACCCCCCAGCTGAGCCACTCGTTTCTCTACGACCACTTGCTCAAGTACTTTGACGCTGACAAGAAGCACCCGACCAAGCTCCAGCTTAACCGCTACCTTGCGTCCTACTTTCTCTACTTCCATCCGACCCTACCGTTTCTCCACCCGCACACTTTTGACCCGAGCACCGTAGCGCCTCCGCTGCTTTTTGGTGTCTGCTCTATTGGCGCCCTGCTTTGTCGGGAAAAGCCCATGGCCGTGCTGCTGCACAACACCTCGCGCACCCTCATCTCCTCGATCCTGGAGGTATCCAAGGACTACCCGCAAAAGGCCTCCTCCCCGCTCTGGACAGTGCAAACTCTAATCACTGCCCTCATTTACCAGTTTTGGACTGGGGATCTGCGTGGCCTTGAGTTTGTCTCGTCCATCCGTGCGACCATTACGTCGTTCATTAAGCATGCGCTGACCGAGAAACTCAGCCGTCAGCACCATCAGTCATGGTCGGACTTTATCGAGACTGAGCTTGTCATTCGCGCCTTTTTCTCCATCTACATTCTCTTTGGCTCGTTGACCATGCTCTATAACTACCCGCTGCAGATTGAAGAAGTCCCTCCCAACACGCCGTTGCCGTGCTCAGAGGTGTTTTGGAACTCGGCGGACTCAATGTTTACGCATCCCTTTGGCATACCCCAGTCGCCCCGGTTTCACCAGGTCCTCGAGGCGATGAGCCAATCCGCCGAGGCGACCACAGCTCGGTTTGGGTGCTTATCGCCGCTGGCACTACGTGCGCTTGGCACAACTCTGTTTAAGCGCTCGTGGCGCCTCACCAACAGCAGCCCTGTTGTTGACGACGCCAAGCGCGACGAGCTTCTTGCCATCATTGACACCTGGGAGACCATAGCTGTTGACGCCAATCCGGGCCAGGGCCAGGCGCTCACGCAGTTTTGGCTAAGCTCCCCCTCGCTCGTGCTGGCCATGGCCGTTGAGGATGGCGAACCCACTCCAATCCGCAGCAACAGCATCAGCAGCAACGGGCAGCAAATGACACTGATGCAGCGCATCCGGTCGCAGCAACACCCGCTTTTGTTTGATGCGCATGTGCAAGCACTTGTGTCGCAGGCGCGGTTGCTTGTTCCCATGCCGCTTGTGCACGCAAGCATCCGGTTCCATGTGCCGCACGACATTTCCTCGGCGGCGCTTGCGAGCCTGCACGCCTTTGCCAAGCGCTCCGACCCGCAGCTTGAGGCCAGCCTCACCCGGCTTGTGGGCAAATGCTTTGAGCTATTCAAGCTTGCCAAAATCTCTGGTGTCACGTTGCTGGAGACATGCCCAGAGGTACTGCTTTCCTTTTTCGAGCTTTGTCTTGTGCTTGTCTTTTGGTGTTTCCGCCATGAGCAAGCCGAGGCGGCCGTCGGGTCGCCGGGCACAGCCACGCTGCGCCACGACTCGCTCTACGCCGAGCTTGATCGGTTCTGCACCGAAGTCGGCATGGAGCGCGAGGACGGCCGCTGGGCAAGCGCCATTGCGCTGGCCGGCTCCGAGATGCTTGAAAAATGTAGCACGTGGGGGGTGGCAGCGATGCTGGCGCTGTCCCTGCGTGCGTTTGGCTTCCAGCTCATGTCCACGCAGGAGGCGTCGCCAACTACCGCTGCCGCGGTGCCCGGGGGCCTGGGGGCCATGACGATGCCATCGCCACCTGAACGCATTTTGAACCAACCACTCGTGTCCAACCTTCGAACCACTTCGGAAAGGGGCTACATTTACATGTAATGATGAAAAATGTTGCAAGACATTTAGTTTTTTTTTTTTTTTTTTTTTGTTTGTTACATATACAAATCATGACCACCAAACTCCATACATTTTTGATGATGACCTTATATAAAAGATGAAGAAAATATTTATACATTTAAAAAAACTATATCGATGCCAATAACTGATGCAAAACAAAATGTAAACTGGTAAAAGCTTTGAATGGAGGTGATATAACTTCAGCTCAAAAAAAACAAACAAAAAAAAACAATTATTTTAAAGCTGAAAAAAAAAGGTCAGGGCGTTGAGAATTCGCTGAGCGCTGCCTGGCCCGTTTTCTCGAGGGCTAGAGGCCATATCCTTTATTTAATATATAAATTCGTTTTATTTTTTTTTTTTAAATTTTTTTTTTTATGCCATTTCTAATTCGTGTCATGTAATGATGCCAAAATAGCATTTTCAATCTACCAAATAAAGGAATAACGCTCAACCAGGTAGTTTAGGTGCCTGGTGCGGACACGGCTCACACTTCTTGTTCGTCACTGATGTAATCCAGCACGGGGTAATTGGAAGCATACTGTTCAAGCAGTGGGGGGAGGGAGGAGTCCTATTGCCAATGGTGAAATGAGAAGGAAAAGTTTAGATGTTTAGACCCTTGGGTTTCTGGTTCGACTTAGTATAATATTATTCTACTTGAAGACTGTTTTTTTTTTTTTTTTTTTTTTTTTTTTTTTGGGAAATGGTCGGATTGGGTAGCACCAATGACAACCCCCTTCTTTCCGCACTTGTGATTCCGTTGCGCTCTGGCACCCATGTCCTTCCAGGATCGCGTCCGCACAACCGAGGGTGATGGGAAGTGTCTGCTGATACTATGTCGGATGGCTTTGTGAACACTGCCGCGCGTTCTATGGACACTTTTGACGTTTTTTTATTTATTTATTTATTTTTAACCCCTTGATGGGGTGAGGATATTTTTCATGGCTTCAACATTTCTAGTGCGTGCAATCTTCATCCGTCCTTCGCGAGGGGCCGCCTGGAATTGGCGTTGTAGTACCAAATGAAATTTTTTTTAGTTACCATGCGATTCGGTGAGCACCTTGGCGTAGGATCTTCTCCGGCCTCTGGTGGAAACTTTTGGGGTTCGAAAATAAATGGTGCAAGAAAGCTTGCCCCATGCCAACCCGCCACAGTTACCGTGTACAGCGACGGCCCCCCCAATTGCGCGCCCGTGAATTCCAATTGCGGACCCTATTGCTGGAGGGGCTCGAGCCACTGTCTCGGTTAGCGCCTTTCCTACTTCATCATTCAAAGGGAAAGACCTCGATTTAATTATAAAAAAAAAAAAATCCAGCGACCAAGCGCCAGCCATGGTAGTACAACCTACTACGCCCCGACCAGAAAGTTTCCCGGACCTGACGATGCCCCCAACGGTGTCAACACGCTGGGAATCCACGTAAATCACGAATGCCGCCGATCACATCGTCCAACGCCGCAGCACCGCAGTCACCAAGGCCATTTCAAACGACACTTTTTCTCAAAGCGTCCAACAGCACGATCATCTCCCACTCTACGTCCAGCAACTACATTTAAGAAAAAAGATATAACAAAAGAATATGTTTAAGAAACGGAAAAAAAAATAATTTTTTTAAAAAACAAAACAAACAGGAAAATGAAAAAGCCCCTCTACTTGAGAAGCTTTTTGAAAAACTTTTTGGCCCCAGTTGGATCATGGGGTGGTACAACAGTTTCGCTGCTGTCGGTGACGGTGGTGTTATTGTGGTGGTGGTAAAGATGGAAGCGGCTGGGACTTGATGCCGGACTAGGTGTTGGGCTTGTCGCTAGCGCTGGTGGCGCTGGTGGTACTAATAGCTGCTCTTTCCCACTGCTAGGTTCTGGCGACACTGCTGCCGATGCCACGCCTGCTGGCCCTGACACGGGCGTCAGGGAGGGCGATAGCTGCAGCTTTTTGAGCGAGGCATTGGTGGCACTGCGCAAGCGGCGCTTGAACCCCACCGACGACTTGGAGGCGTTCTCGTCGTTGGTGTTGTACTGCACGAGCTCCGAAACCGCCATGAGCTCCTTGTAGTCCGTTAGCTGGCGGAGCTTGCCGTCGCCGGTGCTGCCCGCAATCGCGGCTGCGGCCGCGGCCGAGGCCTTGGACTGTTCCTTGGAGGAGAAAAGCACATTGCCCATCACGCGGCCCGTGTTGCCTAGGAGCAGCTTGGTCACGTCGCGTTTAAGCCGCAGCACCAGGTCAAGGTTCGACCACGTCTTGTTCCGGTAGGAGATCTCGGGCAGATCAATTACCAGTTCGTGAATATTGAAAATGGAGGTGTCCGACCGTTTGTACGACACACACATGGTACTGGGCTTGAGCCGTGCGTGCACAAGTGACATGTAGTTGGATGCGCGGTTGAGCATGATTGAAATCTCATCCTTATTGCGCGCGGCTGCCGCATCTGCGGAGGCATTGCTGCCGTTGCTGCCATTGCTGCCGTTGCCTCCATTGCTAACCACAAAGCTCGTTGTCTTACGCAAACGCGAGCTAAGGCTCGAACCTGTCGCGCTCCGCTTCATTTGCGGCTTTTGGGGTGGTGCCGCGTGGGTGTGGATAGACTGGTCATCAAAGTCAGAGTCCGAATCGCTCTCACTCTCACTCTCGTTCCCAGTGTTCTTTTTGCCCTGGTACTTGCGCACATTGAACGGGCTCTCGTCGCGATCGTTCGGGAAAAGATACTCAAAAAGCATGTCCCACGTCCGTGAGTCAACCTGCAGTTTTATTGGCTTGAGGTCAATGTCAAAGTTTTCGATAATCGTGATACCGCCAATGGGATCAAGCATTGTCCAGTCAACAGCTACAAAGCTTTTATTACTCTCGGTCTCACCATCATACTCGTCGTCTGTATCATTGATACTGGAAGGTTGCTTACTGTCTCTGGGTATGCCCAAAAATGTATTTCCCTTTTTGCGCTTCTTTTTCTTCTCAGGCCCGGGAGTGCTTGGCGTATACGGCGCAAAAAGCTCCGGATAAGTTGTTCCCGGGACAAGGTTGAAAGCCTGCATGATACCCAGCTGAAGCGAATTAATGTTGAACCCATCCGCTCCTTGGATCCGATTGAACGCAGCTTCGGCAAGACCAATATCCAAAAACGGCTCACGCTGAGCATCAAGAACATGAAGAATTAGCTGGTTGGCGCCAAACGAGAATTTGAGAAATTTGTCTGCCATGCTACTGAAGCCACTATCTGTCGTCGAATTCTGGCCAGTTGGATCATCCTCCTCAGCCTTGCGTTCCATGCCAGTGCGGATCGCTTCCATCATAACAAATAACTCTAGTAGCGCATGGTTCTGTTCAATCTCAATCTTTTCCAGTTCCACTAGCTGCATTACCGAAAGTGTCGGCAGACGCGTTACAAACTCCATTTTAATATCTTGGAAATTGCGCACATTGTTCTGTAGCTGATTGATGCGGTCAGTGATGTTGTTGAGGTCGGAAAAGTCAGTTGCGAGCATAACCTTGTCAAGCCGTTCAGATCTTTCCCGTTCCGCCGGCTCAGTATAGATCAGCAGATCCATGACAAGCGTAAACATGGCAAAAAACTGCTGCGAGTCGCAGTGTACCGCAACTCTGGGAAAATCAACCTTAACAAGGTTTTGATGGTTGTTGCTGTCACGCATTGAAGCTGGCGACAAGGAAGATATATTTTTCTTGTTGGCCTGGATACGTAGCGAGTTGGGCTTAACATAACTAAAGAAAACTGACGTACGCTCAATCACCAGTGTTTGTTTCAGTGGCGTGCTATCGTAGAAGCAATCGACCGAAAGCCATGGTGGCCAGATAGTGTCAGGCTCCGTTCCATAAGAATTCTTGTTGCTAAACAGAATCCTCAGTAACTCTTCATCTTTGGGTCCAAACATGATTTGGTCACGCGACATGACAAAAAACTGTGCATTCTGCAGTGCGGCACCGTACCGAGTCTCAACTACCTTTTGACTCTCGTCAGTATCCTCAGAATGTTGCTTGTCTTTAATTATGATTGACTTTAACTCGATGCTTTCTGTGGTCAGGAGAACACACATATTAGGATTTTCCTCACTGATAAGCTGGACTTGCGGTGAGACAAACTTGACAAGATATTCTTCTTCCGCCCAGTAGTTGTCTATCGTTTCTGTAGACTTGAGTTCCTCATTGTAACGTTTGTATGCATACTCATCTTCGTCTTTCTCATCAAGAGATTCTTCAGAATAATCGTCGCGCAAGTTTATTCTCGATGAAGATGACCGCAAGCTTTGAAAGATGGTACCAATGGAATTTTCTAATACCTTGCCATCAAGATCAAGAGCAACGTTTCCGCCACTGTGCTGATTCTGCTGCTGGTTTTGTTGTGACTGCTGTTGGTGCAGCTGCTTCTCCACCAAGTCATCTAAATATTTGATGGCTTTCTGCGTCAGGATGTATGAAAACGCACGGCGCTCGCCTACCCTACTAAAATACTTCATAAGGGTGTTGCGCACAGTGTTGTTCCATTTCATCTGAAACGAATGAATGATGAACCGGCCGCTGAAAGAAGATCCATCCTCATCAGAGTTGGTTTCATCAAAATTGATCTCATCAGGCTCACAATGGGATGTTTCATTGTGGTGGTGCTGATTTTGATTCATAGCAACAGAGATCTTTTGTGCACTCCTCTCAATTGCTGTTTGGACTTTATCTCTTGCACGACTTTGTATTTGCAAAACGGTCTGAATCCGATCATTAATCATGGTAATAGTAGCTTCAATGACAGCGACTTTAGGATCGTCCTTAGGCAGGGAGTTAACCATATCCTGGTTCATGCGGAGCTGGTCCTGGAGTTCGTCAAGACGTTCCTTGATAAGAGTCTGCTGTGTGTCAACTAGAATATCACCACCAATGAGACAGACATGGGAGGGCTCATTACCAAAAGGAACAAAGTCCTTTGATACCAAGGCATCATTGTTACAGTTATTATGATCATTATAGTGAATGTCAAGATCAGTCTGCCGGAGGTAGGTCCAATGCGGCGTGTAGCCCAAAGGTGAAATTGTGACTTTTGCAGCTGCTGCAGAAGGAACATATCCTTCCAGTTCCGTGTAGTCATCATAGTCAACCCATGTCAAGTCATCGTCATGGATGTTGAACTTGCCGTGTGACGAAAGACCCCTCTGACTACTATTAGATGAAGAAACAATCGAAGGAGCACGTAATGTCTCAGCGCTGTTATCACTTGTGTTGGTGGTTGACATGCTAAGCTCATCCTTAAAGTGTGCTAAAACAACGCGGACATCAGTGCCAACAAGATCAATCTCACCAGCATTGAAACCCATTTTCCAGCGGAATCCAGACTCCGAATCTGACTTTTCAGGTGATTTACGTTGATGCATGTCCATTGAGAACTTTTCAATCTTAGCTTTAAGGCCGACGCAGTTATAGTTGGAGCCACGAGGGGCCATGACAGTAGATTCAACCTCACTATCATTACTCGATGCATTATTCTCACTCTTTCCAGATCGGTGATGATGTGGAGTGTGGTAACTCTTTTGGACGTAGGTATGACTGAAAAAGAGAGGGGCAAGCTGGAGCTGGTATTTAACAGAGAAAAGATGCCGACCAAATTTCTTAGGCTTTGCAAGAGTGTTACTTTGCGTAGTGAACAACTTTCCGGAACGCATGGGTAATGACAATGCACCGTCAAATAGACTCCACCACTGGAAAATATGCGAGAAGAGACGCGGGGTAAGGTGGATACTATTGTAAAATTCCTCATCACCAAGCGCCTGTGATCCATTTTCATTAGCCATAGAGCTCACTGCAATAGCCAAGTGCAGATATTCACTTCTGAATCCTTCATAAGCGTCATAATGCTCAAGATCCTCTATGAAGGAAGGGTTGGATAATTCAACTTCATAATGGGGTCGGAAATCGTAAGTTCGCATGTTACTGTCAGATGAAACTTTGCGCTCAAACAACAATCCACCGACCCAACGGACGCGGCTACTGAACTTCATAAGCACTTTTTGGAATGTTGGCTTCTCATCCAGCTTGCTTTGACAAAACAAGCCACCAGTCTTGGTGAATGAGTTAGCAAGGTATTCTGACTCTTGAACAGTATAGTCTGGCACTGCAATAACGTATTCATCACTAGTAACAACAATGAGCTCCTGTAGACTTTTGACAGGGTCTTTAGTACCGTTGACTGTAAGCTCCACATTATTTTTCCAGACCATAACAAAGCCAGCTCCAGGGCCAACAAGCGCATAAGGGCTGCGAGAGCCCTTGAAAAGAACCTCAATACTGCCGTGTGTATTACGCAGTGCAAGACGTGCATGAAACACATTCCGGATTTTATCCCAGAATCCAAGCTTCTCCGATGGATCAATAGGTGGCTTTGACAAAAGGTCAAATGTCTGCATAAACGTCTGTATCACTGGCTGAGTGGATACACTCCATGAAATGCGCGAAGGAAGAATTGTGTTAATGTCAAACTGTAAGTCTGTATACATTTTGACAGATGAAACAGTCTTGCGCAATTGCAGAATAAATGGGTTATCATTATCTGCGTGCTTGGAACTAAGGCTGGAGGCAAGGGGATCGAGAGGAACATATACATTACGGAAGCTGGACTTCTTTGCAGAATAGTTCTCTGCAAGAACAAATAGACCCTTAATTTGCACGGCTGGTAATCCACCTCGTTGAGACAGGTCCAGTTCAGGGAAATGCAAAAGAGGCAGAGGATAATCGCGGAAATGTAGCCGAACAGACGAGCACTGCAAGACATTGTACAATGGTACAAGTGTAGAGAATGTTGTACTTTTTGGTAAACCTTTACCGACATCAAAGAGAAAGTCTCTCAAGCCATCCTCACTTAACACCGGCTTGGATATCAACCAATCCATACTCGATAACTCCATATAAAACAAGAAGGGGTAGGGAGAGTAGCCAACAATACGCTCCTGAGTGAGAATTTCAGATTTTATTGTATCATTGGCTGGATTGGTTTGCATCTGAGCTTGGATGCTACCCTTGAGGTTGCGTTCTGCAAGCTTGTACTCTTTTATCCAGTTTGTAGAAAAGTACTTCTTGAGACGGTAGCGGGCATCTTCCTCAGAGACAGCAACATCATCCCCAAAATCGGTAGCCTCCGTAACAATGTAGCCATGGTCTTGGGGTTCCGAGTTATTCTTCTTGCGAGAGCGATTATTATTGGGACCAGACCTCATTTGTGTGTGGAAATTCCTGAATCCTAAATGCTTTGACTTTCCAGAACTCTGGGTACTCTTGATTGAACGGCGATCATCCGGAATTTTCAGGAACTGGTCATTAGAATTGAAATTGGCAGAGCTAGTGCCGTTAGCCTTCATATTTTTGTCGCTATGTTGTTTTTCTTTCTCTGCCATTTTCTTGAGGTTTTCTTCCTTTTCCAATTTGGCGGCGGCAAGTTTCTTTTCAAACAATGCCTCTCGCTCAATTCGGTCTCGTTGCTCTCTGAGGCCAATCTCAAATATCAGGCCAAGTTTAGACTCAAAAAGGTCATCTTCAACAGTCCACAAAAACTTGCGTGTTTTAATCCGAATACGGGGAATGGGTGGCATTTTGTTGCGCTCCTTCACTGGGATGGTGTAGTCAGGCTGATTATAGAGTGCACGCTTTGTGATGGTTAACGATGCTTTGAGTGCGGAGATTAGACTGTCAATAATGGCATAGACAACCAATTGGTGTACAAAGTTGAGACGAAGACCTGCACTTTGGAACACGATCTGATCATCACCACCAGAAAATTTGCCGTGCTTGTCTAGTTTAAAAACAAGTGAAGGTCTTCTAGAGGTAATTAAGCGGGCCCAC
This sequence comes from Geotrichum candidum, assembly GCA_013365045.1. NCBI lineage: Eukaryota > Fungi > Ascomycota > Dipodascomycetes > Dipodascales > Dipodascaceae > Geotrichum > Geotrichum candidum. Next base: position 406,410 of record QQZM01000005.1, on the reverse strand, counting down.
GCGTCGGGGATATTTGGGTGTTTTGTGTAGAGACGAATAAACTTGGCTGCAAACGCAACTGGTTTGGCTCGTGACTTTGTAAACTCAAAGTTATTCAACTCCAACATGAGCTTTTGGTGGTTTGGCAGGAACGTCTTTGCTTTTACAAAGCCAGCCTTAACTTTGATATCAATAAAATCCTCCAACCGTGGCTTGGAACTGGAAGACTTTTTCAAAGTTTTGTCAATCATCAGACTCCTAAGAACGAGACTCATACAAATGGAAATAATGTACTGAGTGTTGACATCCCAGGAAACCAGCACGGATGGAATGTTACAGTTGATTTCGGCTAAAGGACCAACCGTATCACTGAGTGACTTCAAATGGCCCGAAAGATGTGTAATGTCTAAAATAATATCTTTATGATTTAGCTGTTCTTGTGAAAAGGTGTCGAAGATTCGTGTGCAAGATAGCCCATCGATAGTATAAAATAGCTTCCTAGAGCCTTCCAGCTCCTCGACTTTCTCCAATCGCTGATAACCAAGTGTGAGATTTTGAACATTGAACTTCAAACCACGAGATGTGATGAACTGTCTCTCAATCTCATCAGCAGCTAACGCAACAGTGACATCAGCTATGGAAAAATCAAAACTATTAAGCCAGCCAGGAAGAGCTTTCAAAAAGAAATCCTTCTTTTTTGCTTCAGTGGAACTTTCAATAGAAGTTACTGACGGAGACCGCGCCCGAGTTTCGGTTGATTTGATGTGGTATACAACTTCACGCAGGCCGTAGAATATCTCACTATTGATAGCGAGCACCTTCACATTGCCCCACTGCCCAGAAAGTGATACTGAGATGGTAGGGTCAATAAGAGTGGTGACTTGGAAGAGCAGCGATTCACTATTAAGAAAATCGTAGCGCTCACCCAACTTTGACTCATACCAGGCTTCAAATGCTGATACATTCAAAGATGCCTTAGAGTTATAGACTGATTTGCCATCTGGATCAGTAGTATGCTTTGAAACAAAATCGCAAAAGATTTTGGTACAATTTAGCACGCCAATACCAGACAAATCAGCAGGCAGTGATTTCTTTGTGTAAGGAATTTTTTCTCCTCTGTTTTTAGGCTCGTTAACAAGAAGCCGGATTGCAGGCTCGTCGACAGTGAGTTTAATAGATGCCCTGGGTAATAAATTGTTGAATGAAAAGGCAGAAGACTTTTCCTTTTTGGCATGAGAATGGCCTCTCTTAGACCCGGATGAAGAAAAAGCTGCTAGCAAAATTCCAACATGGTGCGGTTCCAAACTTATTGATGGGGTTGTGATGTTGACATTAGCTCGAAGAATAGTATCATTCAGCTCCAGATATATATCTTTGACATATTCAAACGTCTTAGAAAAAATGTTGGTCTTGGACGTGGCTGTAATCAAAGGGACAAACATGAGTTCTTCCTGTACAGCTTTATGATCTAATCCAAGCATCAACGAACTACAGGTAAGGATTGCTTGGTGGGCCGTATTCCCGTCTTTAAAGAAAAACCGAAAAGCTGGATTTTTTGGATTTAGGCGACTAAGATTGAGCGAGATGTCTTTCGAAGAGACGGCAAAACTTGGCTCGTCGCCATTTGACTTTGTTTTTCCTCCCTTTCTCTTAAGGATGCTGAGTGGGCACTTGTACACTCCAACAGACGCAACCTTAAGCTCAACCTCTTTGGTAATTTGTATCAGCTTGTTGGCCACTGCCAGCAACCGACCGGCAGACTTGGCCGTGCTACTAGCTGTTGCCCTGTCGGATTTGGGACCAGCTGATGTTGGCCGAAGCTCTTGTATTGAATTGAAAATATTGATCAGTTTGTTTGCGGGAACATTGACAGTACCAAACTTACAGAGCAAGGCCAGCTCTTTAAGATCGAGCGTCGTGGTATCAACCACAACACTAGCCTCAATGTAAAAATGATCAAAAATCTTTTGCGACTTTTTAGACTCCTCTCCAACAGGGTTTACGTATAATTGCTTGATACCGAGCTCACAAAAGACAGGAACTTCGCCCGATATAGTGCTGTGACGGTCGAGTGTGCCTGAGAATTGTGAAAAGTCCATGAGCGACATACCGCGAAGGTCAAATTTCAATATAACTTTGCCCAGTACTATGGAGGCTACATTCTTGAGCGTGATGACTGTATCTCCTGCTGAAATGTCAATGTAACGTCCATACTTGATACAGAGCCGAAGCAGACGGAAAAGAAATGAACCCTGCTTGACAATATGCTTTTTGTCCGAAGAGCTGCGATTGCCCTCTTCCGAGGGATTTTTTGGTGCCGAAGATTCGCCGTAGTACTTGGGGTCGACAGTGATCTGAAAGTTTTTGATATAAATAGTAAACCAGCCTGGTCGCGTGAATGTTGGCCTGTGTATCGAAATCCCAGCCTTGCCAATATAACAATTGATATGCGGATGCAGCGAGAATGAAACTCTGCGCAGACAAAGAAATCCGGTCCCAGCTATCGATATGCCAGTTGAGAGTCTGATTAAAAACAGGATGATGTGCGATAGCAGGTAAAACACAGCTATTACAGCTGCTACATAGATCAAGCCGTGTTCGACGCCCCCAAAACTTGACGAATCATTGAGCAGCCCATAGAGGCTCTCTACCAAGAGCATTCTGCAACACAAATGTTAGAATTGTCTGGATAGGGAGACTAGGAAGGGCCTACGTGTTTGAAGGTTGCGAAATGATGGTGTACCCAAAACAAGCGATGCAATTACAGACTTACCTAATAAATCTAGAATAAAAACTGGTCAGACAGGGGATTATATTGCTAAGGATTGAAAATATACTCACTGGTGGTGATGCAGTGGAGGTGCGGATGAGTGATCGAGCAGGCACAAGCTGGACCTTGATATTGTTGATGTGGTTGGGAGGTGCTATTAGAAGTATCAGGGCTCAGAACCGGGCGTATTGCGATGGGGGGACAGGCTCAGGAATAAATGAAAGATGGCTGGAGATAAAAGCCCAGAGATGTCTTACTCTTTATCCTGTGTGAGTGGTGTTGACAATGGTAAAGAAGGAGGGTTAAAGATCCGCAGAAATTTCAGACTCAGGAGGGTTTAGCTGTGCAAAAGTTCAGGGTCAGATATATAGTAGCATCTACGCCAGCAATGACACGCAGTATAACGCCAAAGCAATAACTATGTCTTTAATTGATGACCGTCTCGTTAGATCAAATGAATAAATAAGATGCTCATTCCTTGCGGTTTTTTCCTCTCGTCAATTGTGCTTCTGATCTTGTTTTTTTATTATTATCGCGACTTGCGATTATCAAGAGCCTCGTTTACGGGCTTGTCCTTTTGAGTCAGTGGAAAATGGGTAGACACCCTTGTTTTGAGCCTTAAAACTTAACATATCGAACCCCCAACCAGAAAAATACAAAATTTTGCACAAAAAAAATTTTTTTTTTTTTTTCAGAATTTCCTTTTCCTCTTTTCTCTTTCTCTTCAACGACTTTGGCACTGTTTTTACCATCGCCATCCTGCTCTTTCTCTTTTAAGAAACTCTATTAAGACTATCTGCCATGTCCAATTTTGCTAAGTGTAAGAGCTTTTTTGGCGGTGCATGCGTCGTGCGCATGATCTGCCCCTTTCTGACCTAATATGCTAACAACCTTGAACAGTTCAAGATATCGGATCTTGGGCCGACGAAGTCGACGCCGATATTGCCCAGGAAGAATACACCGGTTTCAAGGAGACCAACTCCTCTGCCGCCAACCAGGCCGCGACTTCTGGCGTCAAGGCTGAAGAGAAGGAGAAGGAGCAGCAGCAGCCCCTCTTCACCGCCAAGTTCATTAACCTCGACTGGCAGACCACCGAGGAGGAGTTTAGAGGCCTCTTCAGCGAGCCCTCTTTGGGAATCACCAAGATTGACTTCCTCTACGACAAGCAGAACAAGCCCCGTGGTATCGCTTTCATTGATTTTGAGACTGAGGCCGATCTGAACAAGGTCGTCGCTGAGTGGAACAACCATGAGCTCAATGGCCGCAACATTAAGGTCTTTGCTTTTGATCACAACAAGCCCAAGACCCGGACCCCAATCACTAACAACCTGACCAGCGAGGGTGGCCGCGATTTCAGCAACTGGGAGAAGCGCGAGCCCAGCTTTAACCGAAACAACAACAACAACAATAACAACAACATGAACACCTTCAACCGCACTAGACCCACCAACACCTTCAACAGCAGCAACAACACCAACAGCAGCTTCCGCCGTGATGAGTGGAAGTCCAACACCCCCTCGTCTTCTACTACCCCTGCTACTACCACTCCCCTTGCCAGTACAGAGCCTGCCAGACCCAGAGTCAAGTTGAACCTGGCCCCTAGAACCAAGCCTTTGAATGTTGGCGAGGAGACTAGCCGCCCTAGTTCACTCTTTGGTGCTGCTAAGCCCGTTGACACCGCCAAGAAGATCCGTGAGATTGAGGAGCGTAACGCTAAGCTTGAACAGGAGCGCCTTGAGCGTGAGCAAAAGCTGGCGGAAAAGGCACAAGCTGAGAGAGAGGCCAAGGCCAAGCTCGAGGCCGCTCGCAAGTCCTTTGCTGCTTTAAGCACTGAGGATGAGACCGCCAAGGACGAGGAGGTTGAAGAGGAGATTACCAGCAGCCGTAAGAAGGAGGACCTGACGGCCGCTGAGAAGTTGATGTACGCTGAGGCCACCCAGGAGGAGCTGGACGGTGATGGATGGAGTGTTGTTGGTTCCGGCAAGAGAGCTGGCCGTAGATGAACCAACGATACCTGATAATCACCAAAAAGACGAAAAAGAAAAAAAGCAAAATAGAACGAAAAAAAAAAGAGCGAATGTTTGTATATGATATTTCAGTTTTGTAGAAAATTAATTCAATAGTATCTGTGTTATGGGTAATGTCAGTATGAACACAGCTTGCACAACGGAAGGCACAGGCCTCGATACGGGAGGCCAAGCTCAAGATTTACGGATCGAGGAGGAACCGGAATGTTCATAGTAATGACAGTAGTAATAATAACAATAATAACAATAATAACAATAATAGTAATAATAGTAACGACAAAAAAAAAAAAGGCTCATTTGAAACCTGACGATGACTTTTTTTTTTTTTTTTTCAAATTGGGTTGAAATTTTAAAATTATTTATTTTTATTTTTTCATTATTGTTTTTTATTTTTTTTATTTTATTTTTTGCTTCCTTGTTTTATATTTTTTTATTATTAGTTCTCATTACTTTTTTTTTCCCTCTTTTTTCTCCGTCCTTTTTATTCTCTCCAATACCTACTGTATCAATTTGCTGACAACTGTATATTGTACTTTCTTTTTTACTTCTTTTTTTTTATCATCTTACTCCTCTTTTTCTAATCGCCCATCACCACTGTTTCATTGCTCCGTTCTTTTCTATCGACAACAATGGGAAATAGTTCGTCTAAAGCGGCAAAAACAAAGTCCAAAAAGCAGCAGCCGGCCTTCTTGCGGTCCGATACACAGGGGTCATCGCGCTCCATCAAATCGTTCCACTCGCGGCGTTCTGTCCAGTCAGAGGCTGATTCATTCAAGTCCGCGCTGTCGGCACCACCAACTGATGATTACGACTCCTCGAACGCTATTGACAAGCCCTCCCGGCAGCCACCCCCTTCGGCGCTGCTCCTGCCCGCGTCGACAATGCAAGACATATCTACGCAGGATGTGCCACTGACCCCGGGGCCCAGTATTTTAGCGCCGCCTATAGAATCCAGTAACGCGGCCGACCTTTTTCCCGCCACCTACCAGGGCAACACCGACGCTGATAACAACAGCACCAACAACTCCACGGCAGGCACTAACTCCGCTAACGTCAACGGCATTAACGGCAACGGCAGCGATCCCCGACCATACCATAGACGAACGTACAGTAGCAGCAGTATCATTAACGGGGGCGTGATTAACGATGCATCTGGATACTTTTCGGACAACAGCAGCAGCAACAATGGAAACACTAATAATGATAATAATAACAACACCGACCCCGATACCAATACCAGTACTAATATTGATACCAACACCAACCCCGATACCAACCCCGGCACAAACACCAATGCTGATATAAGCACCAACAACATCGGCTCTAACACCGACATTAACACCAACGACACCAACAACTACACTAGCATCAGTACCAATGACCCGCTAAGCAATGATGCGGGCCAATCGCATGAGAACTTAACCCTGCCATCGCAGGAATCGATCAAAACGTCAGACGATGCATTCACAAACACGACAGAAACGGGCTCAACTAGGGCATCGTCTATTTCTTCGGCGCCTGGTACACCTACAATCGACACCACGAGCATCCCTGGCTCTACTGTAACGACGACGCTAACACCCGCCGGTACCAGCCCCAACACCCAGATTGGCAGTCCGATGGGGTCGCCTTTACCGCGGAGCGAGCGCAAGTTGGGACTGCGCAGCGCATCATTTGCATCGTCCACAGGAGGAAACAGTGGTATTACGCTGAATATTGACGAGGTCATCCAACGGCTGCTGGACGCCGGATACCGTGGACGCACATCTAAACATGTGTGCTTGAAGAACAATGAGATTGCGTTGATTTGTCAAACAGCACGCGAAATCTTTCTGGCGCAGCCGATTGTTCTGGACCTGTCCCCGCCTGTAAAGGTGGTCGGTGACGTGCACGGGCAGTATGGAGATTTAATCCGAATGTTTGACATGTGTGGGTTCCCTCCGGTGTCCAACTATTTATTTCTTGGCGACTACGTAGATCGTGGTAAGCAGAGCCTCGAGACAATTCTTTTGTTGCTGTGCTACAAGATTAAATATCCGGAAAACTTTTTCCTTCTGCGTGGCAACCACGAGTGTGCTAACGTCACCCGAGTGTATGGGTTCTACGACGAATGCAAGCGACGCTGCAACATTAAAACTTGGAAGATTTTCATTGATACGTTTAACACGCTGCCTATCGCGGCGATTGTGGCCCAGAAGATCTTTTGTGTGCATGGCGGGCTCTCGCCGTCGTTGAACAACATGGATGAGCTACGATCAATCCAGCGGCCCACAGACGTGCCCGACTATGGCCTTTTGAACGATATTTTGTGGTCGGATCCAGCTGACACGGAGAATGAGTGGGAAGACAACGAACGTGGGGTATCGTACTGCTTCAATAAAGTCGCCATCAATAAGTTTCTTGCCAAATTTGGCTTTGACCTTGTGTGCCGCGCGCATATTGTGGTTGAGGACGGCTATGAGTTTTTCAACGATCGGACGCTCGTGACGGTGTTTAGTGCACCAAATTACTGTGGCGAGTTTGATAATTGGGGCGCAGTCATGAGTGTCAGCGACGATCTTTTATGCTCGTTTGAACTGCTAAAGCCGCTTGACAGTATGGCACTGCGGCAGGAGATGCAGCGCAACCGGCTCGAGCGTCGGGCCAACTCAATGAGCAGCTCGATTCCAACCGCGCAGAGCGTGTAGAAATGAGGTATTGCTTTTTTTTTACTAGAGCATTGTTATTTATATAAACCCATAGTAATTCTTTTTTCTTTTTTTTTCAAAAAGAAACAATGGTGAGGAACGCAAACCGCCATCAAGTGTCGGACGTGATTTTGTGCTTGTTTAGCGCTCCTCTGATAAAAGACAATGTAAAAAAAAAAAAAAATAAGAGAGTGACCACGAACTGAACACTGCATAGTGTGAGCAATTATACAAATTATATATATTAACGAGTGACCATGATCTGGGCACTGCATAAGTAAACTGAGCAAATATATCATTTACAAGTGACCATACACCTACTTGAGTCTACGAGGAGATGTGTCCAACCATACGCTTTTCAAAAAAAAAACAAAAAAAAAAAAAAAAAAAAAAAAAACATTCCAGCTTTGGGTGTGTGATCACAAAAGGATATGTTGAATGACCAAGACGTCTAAAAAAAGAAACAGGACCACGTTGGCCGATGGATGCTATTTTCAGTTATATAGAAGGCACTCATGTTCAATAGTTTTTTTTTAATTTTTTTTTTTCATGTTTTGCTACGGGCCCAACGATATCATCCAATCTCTAAGGGGAAAAAAAAAAGTCTACAAAAACGAATTTTGCGTGTACGGTGACGCGTAACCTAATACCCTACCCCCTTTATAACTCATCTAAGTCAGATGGATAGGTAATCAGCCTATGGCCCTGATTTGAAAGAGTTGTAATCTAATTTATGAAACAACCATGACACAGAGACGTGGATGGCAGAAACGGTTGGATCTATGAGACTGGCAACGGTGCCAGCGCGCGTAGTTACAAGTTTAGACGTTTGATGGCGCTGGAATTCTGCATGGATGATTCCATGGGATTGAGGGAAACCTGTGATACATAACACCTTGTAGATCGTAACTATGGATTGAAGGCTAGCGGCAACATCAAACAAGCGGCTCTAGGACACTTGTTGAGAACGCCCTCAGCTGGTTCTAGTTGCAATAATGATTTTGGCTCGCTGTCACGCTTCATTTGGAAACATATTGCCAGAACGCCACTACCTGTGCGAAGCTGAAACAAGTTCTTGAAGGCGTGACAAGGCATTATATCTATGAAATCTGTTAGTATATTGGGGGGGGGGTACTTTCCCCCACACAGCTCGCTTTGGGTGGCGGAGTAGTATTGGCGGAGCTGACATGGTGTGTCACAATTAAATTGCCATATTGCTTCGTGCGATACATGACAAAATGCCTTTGAGCCTTTGCAAGGCTTTGTGGGATTTCTTATCACCATCATTGGCAGTTTCCATAGTGGATACTTGCTCCAATACGTGTCATTATCAACACCCGTTCATTTGCTTGAGTCTAGCAAACCACTTTTTAAGGTCACCCTCTGCTGGGTTGCTACGGTTGGCAAGTTTCCATGCGAAATTCCTCGGACTCACAAGTTAAATAGCCAGGGTGGAAATTCGGTCACGGATGTCTTCCATTTGTATTATTTGCCAGCAGGATTTCAGCATCCACCCAAGTTATGCCTTACACAATTGTGCAGCCTACAACTTATAGTAAACCTATTAGAAATTAATTAGAACCATTTTAACGTGGATTTATAGCTGACCTATACCATGCAGGCCAAGGAAAATAAAAAAAGCGTCCATTGTTACTTATACAAATGATAAGGGAGCATCGATTACAATTTAGGTGGCAGTCTGGAGTGGTGGTCATACAGAAACCTACCGAATTAACAGGGACAATAGATCAACCCAAAGAGATCATTCTTCATCCTTCTGTTTGTAAATTATAGAAGACTATCTACATGCTATGGGTACTTGGTATGAACCTCAGGTATGACAATGCTTCTACCCATAAAGCTAGGACCATTGAAAGTTGATTTGATAGAAATAACACTCCTCTTGCTGACTGGGCCGTACTCACCCGATTTGAATCTTATTGAGGATGGGTGGGGTAAACTTAGTGTATTAATATGTTTATGTAGGTATTGAATCGTTTGATATTATTAAAAACCAATTGAAAAAGTAGATTCATAAAGCGATTGAGGAGACATGGGCGAGTTTAGACAATGGCCGTTTCGATCCCTTGAAAATATCCATGGAAAGTCGTGTTAATGCAGTTTTAGAGGCCAAGAGGGGTATAAACGGCATTGATTGAAATAAAATATATGCCGTCATTCATATGCTATTCAATTATCATATAAGTAAATATCTTATTATAAAATTAATACCTTATTATAAAATTAATACCTTATTATAAAATTTATACCTTATTATAAAATTAATACCTGATTGTTTTACATGGAATTATGGTGCTCATATTTGAATATAACATTTACTGCTTTGGAAACTTTTGTAGAGTTTTTTTCTTAGGGACTGTATATAGGTAGTCTTATTATTCCTCATAATCTGCACCCATATCAAAGTCATTGATAATTTTTAGAGCTATGAAAGCTGATTGTATACATGGCCCATTACCAGTTAAACCTCTAGAAAGAATTAAGACGGTAAGAAATAAAAAACAACTTAATGAATAAATGTAATGCTTGAGCTTATAATACGCGCTAACACCACCGCCTTCCTACTTTCATAGAGACAAGTGCTTTGAAATCCATGTATTATTAATGTCATTTTGTTTACATCTACTTGAAATTAAGACAAGCTGATTATCTAATTAAATGAAATAAAAAAGTTTCGGGAACGTCTAAATACCAGTATGAACCCTATTCTAAAGACCAGACTAAAATGGCTTTCGTGTTGGAGACCATCAACTTTCATTTTTCAGTCTCCTTTGCTGGTACCGCTACAATTAGCGATGGTACAAATCACCCTCAGGGCAACTCCCAAGAATGTACACAAAAGAAGGTTTGAAACTCATTTGTAATCCACGTCGTAAGGTGCACTAATATTAGAAATCACGGGTGGTGAAATTTACCGCACGCGGAACCCACACGTACTGGCCAAGAGGGTCCGACAGAAAAACCCACGGATTTGGTCTAAGGAACAACAACAACAACAACAACAACAACAACAACAACAACAACAACAACAACAACAACAACAACAACAACAACAACAACAACAACAACAGCAACAGCAACAGCAACAGCAACAGCAGCAGCAGCAGCAGCAACAACAGCAACAACAACAACAACAACAACAACAACAACAACAACAACAACAACAACAACAACAACAACAACAACAACAACAACAACGATATATAAAAAGGGCAATATCTGTAACCCACGTGAATGGCTCTGCTAACCTGATTGGCAGAGGAAGGGAGTGGTGAATGTGGTGGAGGACTCACAAGTTACGTGAAAGGAAGGCGGAATTTATAACCACCGCCAGTCAAAATAAAACAAACAAAATCATACTAAGCTCCTCTGCTATAAAATATGACTGTGTGGTATAATCAGCTCGCTCCTCGCAAATCAACTATATACAAGTTTCATGTTTTCAGCACCAACAGCAGCTGTTACGATGAGAAAGGTCCAGCCTTGAAAAAGATCAAAAATAATTTACTTTTTTTTTTTTTTTTTTTTTTTTTTTTTTTTTTCATTTTCTCGACTGATCAAAAAAGATACATTTACGCCCAGAGATATAGGCTTGGCAAAAAAAAGAAGCCCATCAGATCGCCCAATTTACAGCGTAGATAGATAATCAGTTGTCCTTACATCATATAGTTTATGACAGTTAATTTACAGTGTAAATCTTATTTTTTTTTTTTTTTTTTTTTTTTTTTTTTTTTAATTTCCTAATTGTAAAGCCTTTGATTCGATGTTTTGATCAGGTGGCTTTAAAAATGTCAAAACAAACAAAAAAAAAAAAAGCTTGGCTCAAGTGCAATGTAACACTTGTAATAGACGATAGCTCCACTTTGATTATATATATACCTTGGACCAATAGAGTATTTACATGTCCTTGCCATGAAAAAAAGGCTTGAATATCATACTGTTAATAAAAAAAAAACAGGATTTTCTATCTACTAACATTCATTTAGCACCATTAGAAATGGAACTGGTAAAGCAGCCCTGAATAACCTCTTAAGAAAGTTCTATTTCCCAAGCTTTAACTGTTCAGCATATGAAATTAGAAACTGTCATAGTGGACACAGGATTGTCGCTACTATCAAATTCTGTCATAATAAGAGAAACCCACTGAAGTTTCTAGTAGACCTTCCATGTTCAGATAATACCTTGATCAAGCGACTGATATTCCACCGCTGGCTTTACTGGTGGCCATACAACCAAAGTATTCTAAAGTCGTGAGGAGACCGCTTTGACAGCAGGTTCATGGAAATAGAAAGTATTAAACAAAAACAGGAAACTTTTTCCCGCCGTTTCATTTTACCAAACTAGCAAAGCCACTTTTTATAAAAATCTTTTTAGTCATTGTTGCCTTCTTGTTATGCCGCCAATGGCAATCTAGATTGCCAATATTTATACCAGCTATGTAGTAATCTCGGCACTTTATTATCACCAACGATCCATATGAGAGTTATTCCGAACTGCCAGCAGTTTCACAGCAAAATAAAAGATTATCCGTGAATTGGCCTTCTCCCGCCCAAGGATCGAGTCGCTTTCAAGACGTTGATCAGGAATCACCCTCCGATATGAACCAGTTTTATCATAATTAAAGATAGTACTTAGATGAGTCATTGCTTGCATTCATAAAGTACGCTCTATAAATTTGGCCAGCCTTCTGTCCTACACTTTTTGGAACCTAGCTGGTGATATTTTTTCATATCTACTTGATTATGTTTTTTTCCAAGAAATCTCGGAGATTGTAGCCATAACAATGATCCGATTGTACTTTTCTTCAACTTACGGCAAAAGCTTAGTTAAATAAGACTTTAATCTATGGTTTTTAAGAAAGGACTGATTGGTGACAGGTTGCAAGGGTAGCACGTTTAGTTGGTATACAATCTTAACTTTCAGTGACAGCGAAATGGGGTCAAATATAAGCTTTAATAATTTTTATCAATCGCTATAAGGAATTTTGCATAGGGGGAAACAAAAGAAAAACTGGTTTTTACATGTCACAACGAGCAAAGGACTTGTGTAACATTCTTTTTAGAAATCAAAATTAGACAAGATGTGAATAGAAGTACCTGTGGCAGGGGTTTGATATCAATTCAAGGTTTATACTTTTTTTTACTGGAATTATAACTATCCACAACCTGATGATGAATAAAAGAACATCAGGCTGATAACGACCAGTGCTGATTCCAGGTACGTTTTCTTTAATTTCCATTTGTTTATAAAGAGGTGATAGATGAAATATGTCCTTTGAATCAAACTAAATATGCACATGATGTCTCCTTTCAAAGGTCTCAAGTTGTAATTTAGCGTACGCCTTTTTTGGACTTGTAAATTTAAACCCGCCCCCTCCTGAGAGTCCATAATAGAGATCCCTAAGGTCCAAATACAGACGACAACGCTAGTTCAAAAATAATATCTAGCCATGACCAAAATATAATCTAGATATTGAAATACCTGATTCACTAATTCTTTTGATTTGGCTGAGCCACAGCCTATAAGTATAACTGATGGCTGGCAGAGCAATAAGCTAGTACGTCCTGGTGTATTCACACTAAATATTTTGACATGGTCCAAACTAGCTTGCTCATATACCCCTTTGTTTATTAAGGCGTCTGACCTCCCCCTTAGCTCGATTTGGGCTGATATTTTATTGACAATAATCCCAACATCTATGGGAATAACTATATCCACAAGTTAGAATCTGAGCATGACGGCGATTCAACATACAACTCAAGTGGTAAAATAAAATAAAAAATTGCAATTGAATGTGACTGAGACATGAATAGCTGCATATTGTTTATGCATTGAAAGAAACTCGGTATGCCCTAAAATATTGTTGGTTTGTTTTTGAAATGTATCAACGCCTGTTAATCCGATTAGTTATGGTGACAGTTTTATAAATTTATATATTCCGAGTGGTATTAACGATGAAAATAATAATAATAATAATAATAATTATATTAAATCGTGATCCTTTTTATTTTTATTTTTTCAAAAAAGAGAAATACTGAGACTTCGGTTATAGCCGATATTGACAAAACAAGCCAAGTATTAATAGATAAAGGTGTGTTTGTTTGTGTTCAATTGCCCTCTTTAGAGGATTACTCAGTATATATATAAAACATTATAAGCTACCAATATAGGGCCATCACAAAACGTGGTGAAATACTGTTACTGTCTAGTTAGATGGATTTATGGACTTGTCTTTTAGCTCTTGGGTACTAAAATTGAACCTCCCAAACAAAAAAAAAAAATTTAACTGTACAATAACAGTCAGTGGTAAGATAGATTTGCAATGACTTCAAAAAGAATTCATTTACCTAGTCTTATGAAACTCTTTTAGGTATTATAGACACCCCTTTTTTCTCTTCAATAAATTTTGATTTTTGTCTGTTAGTTGACATTTTACTAGTACGATTGAGAATATTTGATTGTAACCTCCATCTAGTGCTTGAAATTGTTACTTTGTGTTTTGTTTGTATCATGGCCCTTGAAAGCCAGATGCCGAGAGTAGCCGGAGAATAGGTATGTCTGGTAGGCTATCGGCGCTAGATCCCAGGCACTCGATTCTTTTTTATTTTTAATTTTTTTTTGATTTTTTTGACTTTTTTTTTTGTTTAGTTCGTTACGACTGGGCTAAATATTGCCAGGGGGAAAAGCGAGAAACAAAAGCAAAAACAAAGGTATGCTGTACAGCATAAATAGATCGACGTGGTAACTACGCGAGAATGGGGTTCTCTTTGTTTTCCCGATAGGCTGGGCCCAATCGATACTGAAAAACCAGATGAAAAATAATAATAATTATTATTATTATTATTATAATTGCCAGTTTTAACTGATAGCATATGTGTGAAATATTTTTTCTTCTTCATCCGAGCCCGGTGCTGCCGTGGCACCGTTGTGGGTCTCGACTCACATCTTTTTTTCTCTCTAGTTTATGATTGAGTTCAATCGCTGTCATTTTATTTGTAAAGCTGCCTTGAAAAACAAAATAAGTGTAAACAAATAATTCTTATTCGGGAATTGAAAGATTTGCTGATTGCCTTGTAGAACGAAATCTGGGTGTTAACATATTGCAGTCCTGCACAAACTCAATTCTTTTTCAGTTTGGTTTTTTTTCTTGGTAGAGCCGACTGTTTACATTATTGAACCTCACACAACAATTAGTAACTCCCATCAAGACTTTACTCTGTAGACCAAAGATAGTAATGTATTATATAATTAACTGCGTTATACTTGTTTTGTTATTACAGGCATTAATCAAGTCTAGTTTATAGAAATTGTTTTCATTTTTTTGGAAAACGTTGGAGGTTGTGGGAATATACTTGTTTTGGCATTCTCGGCCTTTTTTTTTGTTTCTGTATCGACTTTGGTACAGTTGTGTGCACAAGTCCTGTTTAAAAGAAATTAAAAATAAAAGTGGTCCGAGAAAAAAAAAAAATGCCAGTAACAAGTCGGATAGAACAAATCTTTTCAATTACTGACCATAACTTACCGTTCGGCTTTAACTTAACCTGGGAGGGAAAAACAAACCATGCTTCTTCTCCCAGCGTTTTCTTGGGTGCTTTATCGTTGAGCCCAATCAGTTCATGAACTAAACGAAAAAAAAAAAAAAGGATTCTGCGGCCCAATGATACATCCGCAGAAGCAATGGTTAGGTACTTATCTCGCCGTTTCAAATCTGACTCGAGTCAAAACATACCAATTGCGCAAGTTGATTGAGGGTAAAGTTTCCTTGTGCCATAGTATCACAGTGTGAGAATAAAATTTCATAATGATAAAAGAATTTGCGAGGCACAGATTCAGTTACTGGCCACAAAGCCGTATGAAAACAAAATTTAAAACAGTAACTACGGGGCCGTTTCAGTCTGTTTTTTGACACTTTTATCACTGTTCACGCATGGCGCCCCTCAGTTATATTCTGGCATGATCGCCATCAACCTAGACTTGGCGTGCAAAAAAAAAAAAGCGATTAGAAAGTAGCTGGCTCTATGCCACAGTCTTCTGGTGCCATCTGCTTTTTTCACACACTCTCTCTTCCTTGGTGGGCAGCGACCATTTGGTGCTTTGAAGCCGTCAACGGCAGCGTAATCTAATCAGGCTCTTGCCCAATATGGCTATCTGAAACCCAACCCCAGACCACCCAATAAGCCAAAAAAAAAAAAAACTTAAATACAAAAAATAAAAATTGAGAATTTTCAGTAATGAAAATTTAACGGCGTATCATTACAGTGCCGTAGCATGGCGCGCAGAATTTTTTCACAATCACGATAGAAAGCTGGAAATAGACCCCGTTAAACACACCCACGTTTTTTTTTTTAAATATCCCGCGAGATAAGTGTCTTTAGGTTATTGAACGGCTCATTTGCGTTGGGAAAAAAAAGGTAGGGGAGAGGCTCTAGCAGGGTTTAGCTGGGCGCAGAATTTGGAAACTCGGTAAACGCGCCGTGGACTTATACCAGGTGCTCAATTTGTGTCACGATATGGCCCAAACCATTTGTGCTATCTGATAATGCACGTCTACTAGCTATAGAAAGAAAGAAAAAAAAAGTATTATGCCGTGCCTGTTGTCATCCCCAAAAAAGCAATACACGGGAATGCAAGATAGAATGATACGGAGCACGCCAATAACCAAGTATGCGCGCAATTACTAGATATGCAGTAATTGCTGTATTTTAAAGGTTATTGGAGTCAGCAATGGGAAGCCATATAGCAGCTGTTACGACTCTTATGAGCCAACCATGGTCATATTATCATGTAGTTATTTTTTTTTTGTGGATTACAGACCTTGTAGTTGAAACCAAGTTGTCAGTAAAAATAAATTCACCAAACCAGCTAAAGAGGAAAATGGGAAAGAAAAAAAAAGTATCTCTTTATGCTGCTGCTGAGACTACTACATACATAATCTAGCAAAACGTAAAACTACAGGGCAATTGAGTTGAGTTCTTTTATTCCCCTCTCATGACTTATGGACAAGCATTGGCCGTAGAACGATACTGGTGGTGTGCATTGGTTTAGATAAAGGTCAGAGCCAGTGTAAACTAAAACCAATGTGAGAACAACAAACCATTAAACCAGGGTCACACAGGCCGGTCCACAGTCCCCAGCTGTTACTTTTTTTTTTTTTTGTTTAATACGTTTTATTTATTTCTTCTTTTGCTACATGGGATCAATCGTCTAGCTTGTGTCGCGGAAACGAGGTTGTGTTTAGGAGGGGACGGAGGAAAGGAGAGGAAGCCCGGCAACCTTGGTTATGGCCACGAGAGGTGCCGGTTTTTTTTTATGATTGTTATTATTATTATTTAATCTTTGCCACAAGACAGCTAGGAAATTCAGATAAACCCCAAGTTTTACATCAACAGGTAGATACGCGGAAACCGATTGTCAATCCGGATCAATGTGCCGACAGACTCAAGCTGAAAAATAAGAACAAAAAGGGATGTTGGAAAAGTGTCCAGAGACCCTGACCAATCGTGATTCGCGAAACCTAAATTTTTCAAATCCTCTTTCACTTTCTTCCACCCTTGATGCTTGTATGGGTATCTAGAAAACAAGAGCTAATACCAAAACAAAAAAAAAAAAAAAGAATTGACACTTTCATAAGTGCGAGTTATCAGTATTTTAATATCAACAAAGCTTGACTCAATTAAGGCAAGCCACATTCAAATAATTTACAAGAGCGGCCGGATGAAATAGATACAAGTCCCAATTCCTATCCACCTACAGCTGCATTTTGTCAATATTAGGGGCAAAAAGGTATAAATCTATAATATGATAATACTTTTTACCTATGGCCATGCACAGTCTCCCGGGCACTAGCGAATGAGGGTAACAATAATGATAATAATTGCTGCAGCGGTGACCGGAATGCAGATTTTGAGGTGAAATTTCAATTGAAATCGATAGGCACCGTTTATCACTTGTTGGCAATGACGCCAGCAGAGGGGAAAACCCAGAGAGATTGGCAACTGGTTATTGCCAAGTTTCCAGCTTTAAATTTGCAGCGAAAACGACCCAGGCCAAATTGTTTTTTTTTTTTTTTTTTTTTTTCAAATGGTATCCAGAGTGAGTGTATATCGTGATGATTTTTATAGCTTAAAATGAACATATTTTGGTGGGTTGCGGAGCTGCGAACCGCAGAAATGACTGAATCTCGGAACTGATGCAAGTGTACAGGAATACTTTTTTTTTTTTTTTTTCAATTTAACACATGAGGCTAATGCCTAAATTGATCGGTATTAGGAAGATTAATCTGCTAGAAATGGCAGGACTGTAACGAAAGTTGCAGAAGTTGTCAGCATTTTTGTTGTCTCGAATAAAACAAGTCCAAGGAGACAAATTGGAAATAAAAAAAATTTTCGTCAAGGGGAACACTGCCAGTCTCCCGCAATTATTATCATTATTATTTGAATAACAAAAATTGGTCAGGCATTGATAGGCCAGTTTTACTTACCATGAGCCCTTTACTCAGAATTCAAACCCCTTTTACGACTTGAGTTCGACTTGCATTTGGATGACTTCATAGGTCGATCTTGTCCAATTTTTTTTTTTTTTTTCTTTCACGCTGCTGTTCACCCGTTTGCAGTATGCACTGCCGGTGGGCTAAAACGAACTGGGCCAGACTTCTAGCTCAATTCCCTACCCCCAGACCAATAACAGTAAATAATAATATATAAAATAAAAATAATTTACATCACCGACAGTGTATTTGTCGTCTGTCAAATTATGCTGCCAGCAAAATTGAAACTTGTCAGAGTCACCATTGTATATATTTTGACCATCTTGACATTAAATGGAAAGTCCATGGCCGTGGATTCAGAAGATTGTTCAAGAGGCACAAAAACTGGTGGTTTGAAGCGACTGACGGGTGAGCTGGTTTGCTCTGAACCTTCTCCCCCCTAGTGCCATTGGGTTCCCTATGCACACTGCGCCGTGGTTCGCTTTGCCTGCGTACCCATCAGACCTCTTCCGGGTCGTTTCTAGGGGGGGAAAAGGATCATGAACGGCGACGAGGAGGAGCGCTGTTCCGATAACCGGCCAAACGTCATCATACTTGCAGTACATGAACAAAGTACAGTTTCTATGCCGAAACAGGCAAATTTCCGCCATGACAGAACGAATCCAAAACAAGCACTCCAAAAAAAGATCCCCCATTAGTAAAGAAATTAGTCATCAGCTTACTATTAGAACAAGTTTCAGGCGTGGGAATACTAATCATGATAGCTACGGCAATATGATGTATTCTTTTTCCAGTATAAACAGCTGTTTCACACCCGTTGTCTTTTTCTGTTCGTGATTATCTGGCATGCAATCTTTTGTCGCAGTTTGATTAATGTCAACTAGCGATACATGGTTGAATTTGTATTCAAAATGCCAAATAATATTAGCAACGACAAAGAATCAGGATAAAAAAAAATTATAATAATAATAATAATAATAATAATAATAAAAAAGCGATAGAACGGAAGTAGTGAATAAAATCTTGACATTTCTTTTTTCGTTAGTAACTTTTTGTTGAGGTAGTTATGCACGAGGGTTAGGTCAGTTAACGGCTTTTTTCCAATGCGCAATTTCAGTTGGAATTGCTGTGTACGAGAGATACAGTGAGGAGAAAGATATAAAGTTTTCTGTTTTTTTTTGTATGGCTCTTATTTTTATTGCCTTTTTTTTTTCTTTTTTTTTCTTTGGTGCTTTAATGGAACTTTTGTCTTGAAACAGACGTTGTCTTTAATCTTGCCCCCCATAAATGATATTTAATTCCGACTACGTTACGACCTGCTATCTCGTTTCTTGTTCATTACAGTAATAGTCACTGGTACCATTTTGTATAAAACTTTTCCCTTTTCCTCTTTTTCCCTCTTTTTCTATTCTCTCTTTTTTTCTATCATACCAAAGAACAATCGTTTAATTTGCATCGTAGTAATCATATCATGGCATTAAAACAACAACAAAAACAAAAATGACTGCATCAATCCAATCTTCTCACCACGCCCACCGGTCCAAGCACATCTCGCCCGCGCTTTCCGATTTGCTCTCATCCACAACAATCTCAAGCAGAACAAAACGGAAATCTTTAGCCCAGCAACCCACACCCGAACCAACGCTCAACTTTACCAAGAAATCGGTTCAGTCCGCCAACCACCAACGGACCCCATCACAGATTCATAAACAAATTTTTAATTCGCCTGCCGATGCTCCCGCCAATCTCACCAACATTCCCCTCGTACGACCGACACCACAACCCGGCTGCCACCGCAACGATCTCGAGGACCCCATAGAAGAGTCTGCCATCACCCAACAACAGCTCTTTTCTCTAGAATATGCATTAGACGACACTGTCGATCTCACCCCTATTTCCAAGCCCTTTTTCCAGTTCCTACGCAACATGGAGCTCTCTGAGGAAGATGATGACTTGTCAACTGATGATGATGACATGTCGTCCTTCTCGTCCCTCAACAGCTCGCTCTCTGGCATTTCGCCGGTGTCGTTCACCTCGACGCTGCGTGGTAAAAACTCCATGTGTCTGGCCAAGCCGCAACCTAAGATTCGCTCGCTTGAGGCGTCCCCCGTTGATCACATGTCGCATCCACTGTCCAGCCTTGACGACGCTGTTGATGACAGCGATATGCCCGAGTCCTCTGGCGATAAAAACAAGATTAAAAAAATTGTATCCCGCCTAGGCAACTCGTTCAAGGCGCTCCGCACTGCCGCTACTTCATTTTCTGCATCTCAACAAAACCTGCTCTCGTCTACAAACGTGTTTACCTTCCAGCCACGGTCAACCGACGAGCCCATTCCTGCATCTGTCAGCGTGGTTCCCACTGCTGTCAGCACCCCAGTTCAACATACTGAACCAACTACCCTTCCTCCCTCGGCTAAGCCCCGTTCCAAGATTCGCCTGCAGGCTGCGGTTGTCCCCAAGCCCCAGGCGCCCAAGCCCATTCCCCTCAAGACTTATTTTGTACAGGAGTACGCGCTGCCCTCCAAGTCACGCGAAGTACGCGAAAACTCGTCGTTTTATCGTGTGTACGCCTTGGAGGTGCTCATGCGCCAGCATGGTAAGCTTGACCCGGAGTTTCCTGGCAAGGCACAGGTGGCGTTGCTGCCTCGCAACGATGACCTGCCGGCACGGGCACGCTTCCCCATGTTTCACGGGCACTGGCAACACGACGGCTCGAACAAGGTGCCGCGCCGCTGGGTGCCCATATGTGCATCCGATCTCTAGCTCCCCAAAAAGGACAAGTTATCTTGCAATAATTAGAAGAATCGCCGTATGGTTCTAACGACGTCATAATATTTTTGTTTTTTTGAAGGCAATGTTGCTGGACAGATAAGAAATATAATAAACCTCATGTATTAATGTCATTTGATTTTTTGTTTTTCGTCACCAAGAATGCAAGTAAATTAACGTAGACGGTTTGATAGAACCCAAGTGAATTTTTTTATCCAGTGGATAATAAAAGATTGCTTATCTTGCAGCAAAAATGCTATCAAGCCCGCCTAAACGAGCAAAAATAATAAATGAGATAAAGCCCCCTCCCAAGCCTGTAGCCAACACTGATATCTAAGGCCAAGCATTACAAAAAATAAATTAAATAAAAATAAAAAATAAAAATAAAAATAAAAAAATAAATATAAATATAAAAAGCAATGATAAGCGAAATCGATCGTACAACCGTGCATAACGGAGGGGGTGAAGCCCACAGTTTATTAAACATGGCTATCAATAAGCTGGTTTTTGTTGTTGTTGGCGCAAGCCGTCGGCATCATGGCCGCGGGGAGTGGAAGCGGAACAAAAAGGTTAAGCCGTGGCAAGACTTTGGTCAAACCTTTTATTTTTATTTTGCCCATTCATCCATAATGTCTTGTGCTGTTGTTTTAATTTTTTTTTGTATTTGTGGGTGGTGTCATGGAGACGGGTACATGAACAAAAGGAAAAAAAAAAAAAAAAAAAAAAAGGCAGTGTCAGGTGTTTAGCCATAACTCACATGACGAGAGCCATGATTATTATTATCATTATTTTTATTATTATATGTATTTTGTTTCTTTTTTTTTGTTTAAAACTGCGTGAACCTAGTTTGCGAATAATGGTGACGACAACAGAGAGAAACAAGGACTACATGGTTAACCAAATGGTGGTAACTACGACGTTGAGGAACCTGTTAACTACGAGCAACACAAAAGCGGAGACAGCTGCAACAATAAAAAAGGGTAAGGTAATAGCAATGATAACTACCCCCCAGCGTACGTGTTGCCAGCATCACGTTAAACAGCTGTGGTAAATGAGAGGTTACAGAGGCCGCACTGGGCAGTCCCAGGTTGCAATCAAAGATGTACAGGCCATGTATATCAAAAGATCTCTTCTTACCCTTGTAAACCAAGTACCATCGGCGGAAACGGCCAGTGTGCCTGGGGGAGGAGTAACAGAAGCAAGAAGGGAACTGCATTTTTAACCAAGTCCCAATGGCGATCGAGGCTCTTCCCCCAAGGCAGTATAGACCATAGAGCTTAGTACAGACATGCCCAGAAAAAAAAAAAAAAAAAAAAAAAAAAAAAAAAAAAAAAAAGTAGATTTTGAGTGAAACCAATGTTTAGTTTGATCTGCTCTGGACGACCGCGGTGACATTGACATCACCACTCGGCATCCACGCATATACCCAAGGGGTTTTGCAGACATGGGCCTAGACTAAGGCCAGGGCCAGAGGGCGTATGGCCTTAGACATTGACAAATAAAATAATAATAATAAAAAAAGGGGAAATAACAGGCCAGTACCTATACTTTTGTTGTAGAACCTCGTGACATCTGGCCTCCACTACAACATGGATTCTTCCCCCCAAAAAAAAAATAAAACCGTGTTTGCGGTACCATTTAATGTCACATTTTTTTGTCAAGTACCTGCTGAGTAGCAGCAGCACGGTTTTTTTTTTTTTTTGGTCAGTCAATGTGTTTCAGTATAAAATATTTGGGGTCTTATTACATTCAATCAGTGACATGACTTGTTGTTTATTCGCGGGTTTAGATTGTAAGGGCTACTGGTTGGGTTGTGCTCCTGGTGGTATTTAACAAACGGCCAAAATAAAACCCACGATTTATCAATTTTATTTTTTATTTTATTTATTTATTTATTTATTTATTTATTTTATTTTCATTATTCCCCAGATTCAAGTGACACATCTCCTCAGGTATGCTATTGCCTGCTTTTGCATGCATATCTGCCTTTCAAAAAGTTAGAGACACGGTGAATGACTTGAGCATTTTGTAACTTGAAACCATCTGTTTAGCTTTTGTAAATGAAAACCTTTTGACTTGTGCCTTCTATTCAGTACATTAACTTTTCGTTTAAGTATGTTTATAATTAAGTCACAGTTGTAGGGTTTGCAAGTTGTTTTTTTTTTCTGAGTGCCTGTAGATTGGAATAAAAAACATATCACAAGTTTGATAAAGTATAATTTTACAGTCCTAATTTTTATTCTATTTTATTTCTCTTCTAAATAGCTGGCTTCTAACAGCGCTACCAAATGAGACACCAAAAATTTCAAGTCAATTTCATACCCAACGAATCATGACTCCATATACATTTACAATTTAGTCTTGAAAAAAAAAAAAGACCATGCCATTCATGACGGGCCTCCCGGGTTTGAAAACTATAGTTTACCAGTGCAGTCGAGACTGGGAAACCCAATCGGTGCTAGAGTTCAAACCAATGTCAAGGTATAACTTAATGCCTTCCGTTTATATTGTGGAAACAGGAGCCATTACAATTCGCATGCCTGAATATTAATTTCACCATTATTTTTGTTTGGAGTTGTTGCTACTTGAAATCATCAGCTTTTGCAATTTTTCAAACCTAACATCTGGTATTTGTGCAAAAAAAAAAATAAAAAAAAATAAACTCATGGCACAATTCTTTTGACTCAGATGAAATTGAAAGCTTCGTCGGGTCACGTGAACAGACATTCCCCCCATTATTGCCACTCGGAATCTAAATCAGAATGGCTGCTTAGGGTTGTGTTTTTGCTTGTTTAGAATTGAGCCAGCAAGAACTCCATGCGTGTTAATTTGGCATGTATTTATTATTATGATTGGCGAAACTGGTGGCAAGAGTAGAGCTCGAGTTTGTTTCTTTTGAAAAAGAGAAAGATCGTGATCTGCCACTAACCACGTTCAGCGACAGTAGTAGAGATTTTAATGAATACAAACGCGTATTAATAGCTGATTGATGCAAAAAAAAAAGGTATACACTGGAAGGTGTCTAGTAACTATATGTGCATTGGGTTATATATGGAAAGAGAAATTTATGGTAGGTTGCTGTTCAGCCCTTTGCAGGGACAACCCCCGACGAATTCTGCAGGCACTCAATTGACTTGAGCGGGTCAACACGATTGCATCTTACAAACATTAAGCGTTGCCATTGATTCACGGCCCGTTCTCCTGTTTTACAGACAACAACTTCTCATTCAAAAGTAAAATAAAACTTCATCCATTGACATAATAAAAAAAGTACTTGACATCACAAAAAAATAGAATAATCATAAACCAGAAAAATAAAAATAAACATGTGCATAGTATCAGGACAATAGGTCTACCAGTTGTCTATTGTTGCTTTTTTTCCTGTTCCTTTGCTTGCATCTGAGCTCTGATCTTTTCGTTAAGGGCCTTTGCGTCGGTTTTGACAACCTCGGGGAAAGCCTCAATCTGCTCCTTGGTGGGGAGCTGGATGCCGGGCAGGCCCTGCGACTGCTGGCCCTTGGGCTCTTCTCTGGGAAGCACGGTGGTCTTGAAATCTTCGGGCATTGTATTCTTAGTGGTAATAGTAGGTTGTAGGAAAAGGTGTAAACTGAATTGAGTAGTTGGTAATGGGATATAAAGAAGAAGAAGAAGAAGAAGAAATGAGATTTCAGTTTCCTGTTGGTTTTATATTTCCCCGTCATCGCCATACCGCCTCCGCCGCCGTTTACCTGCGTTGCGCACTTGCCCAATCCCCAAAACGGCAACTCCCCTTACCCTCGTTTTTTTTTTCCTTTTCGATTTTCCACGGTCAAAAAACCGATCGCCAGTCGACACCGAAGGTTCTCCATGGCATGGCCAAACAGACAATGTTTTCCCTGACATCTCTCCACGCCAATCCCGACAAGCAGCTCAACGGCCTGCAAGCGTCGCCGAAGCTGCGGTCGCTGTCTGAGCAGGTGCATCAATCGCTGCTCACGTTTGCGACCGACGACAAGGTCAACATTCTCATTGACGTGGGCTGGGACCCGGCCCTTTCGTCTTCGCTGGACCATATCCTTGCGCTGGCACCAGAAATTGATCTCATTTTGCTAACGCATGCATCCATCAACCATGTTGGCGCGTATGCCTACCTCTGTAAAATATCGCCCGAGTTTGCGGCCATCCCAACCTACTCGACGCTACCCGTCATCAACATGTCGCGCATCGTGACGCTCGACTACTACCGCAGCGTGGGGCTGCTTGGCCCGCTGATGAACGAGAAGGTCACCCTATTTGACGTAGAGGCGGCTTTTGATAATGTCTTACCACTAAAATACTCCCAAAGCACACATCTGCAGGACAAACTCGATGGGTTCATAATCACACCGTATAATGCGGGACACACGCTCGGTGGTACGCTGTGGAAGATCCAGCGTGATCAGGAGTCCATTCTTTATGCAGTTGACTGGAACCACTCGCGCGATAGCCATCTCAATGGTGCATTTCTTCAGTCCAACGGCAAGATCCTCGATGCCCTCACGAAACCCAGTATCATGATTTGCGGATCCAAGGTCTCTGAGCGACCCGCAACACTCAAGCGCCGCAAAGAGAACCTTTTTGCCAACATCAAAGAAACAATTCGTCGCGGTGGCTCAGTGTTAATCCCCACGTCAAGTGGATCGCGTGTACTTGAGCTTTGCCACATTCTCGACTCGTTCTGGGAGGATAACAAGATTTCGGCGCCGCTGGTCTACTTTTCACATGTTGGTTACCGCACCCTTTCGTACGCATCGTCGATGCTTGAATGGATGTCGTCTGCAGTCATTGACGAATGGGAGATCCACAACAATTCACCGTTTGATACAAAGCATCTCAAGGTGTACAGCGACCTTGACGAACTTGCCAAACTCGACGGACCCAAGGTTGTACTTGCGTCCGGCGAGGCACTCGAGGCCGGATTTTCACGCGGTCTGTTTACAAAAATGTGCGATGGCAACAACTCCTTGGTGATCCTGACAGAGCGCGCTGGTGGCGCTGATAGTCTCAATGGCCACTTGTACTCATTGTGGAACGACAACAACGGACCAAGCGATGGAGCTGTGCAACTTACTACCCAGATGCTGGTAGACTATAATGAAGAGGTCAAGCTCCAGGGTGAGGAGCTACTTGACTATACAGAGCTGATTCGCGAAGAGAAGCGTAAAAAGGAGATTCAGACTGCGATTGATCTACGAAATAAGAATATTTTAGAGGAGGAGGATGACGAAGACAACGAGTCTTCTGATGATGACGAAGACGAAATGGTACTATCAGGTCAGCTAAATACCGGTATTCTCATCTATGGCCAGGGTGTTTATGATTACGACGCACGACCTGACTCTAACAACTCCGCCACCGCAGCCGCCGCCGGCACTACTGGCGATGCCAAGCATAACACTAAACCGAAAATGTTCCCATTTGTGTCGAAACGGCGCCGTGTGGACGACTACGGTGAGGTGATTAAATCAGACCAATTTTCAACCAAGGCAAAGGATAAGGAAGACCTTCTGCTTGTGGCAGGTGGAGCTCCAGGTGGAAAGGGAGCCCACGATGATACTACAATCCAGGACGCCAAGGTTGGCGAAAAGAGACAATGGGGCGATGTTGATCATCGTAGCAGCGTTACTGGGGACGTCTTGTCTAATGGTGTTGCTAATGGCCGCAACCAGTCCGGGCGCGGCAAAAACAGCAATGACAGGAATGAAAACGATAACAAGGCCGATTTCGATTCGGATGAGTCGCTGCGACTTGACTCGTTTTCGGCAATTGCGGTGCCAAAAAAGATCATCCCGGACCACAAGCAAGTCAAGGTGCTGTGCCAGGTGGACTTTATTGACTTTGAAGGTCTCACCGACGAGCGATCTATGAAGATGATTTTGCCTTTGGTACAGCCGCGCCAGCTTGTATTCCTCAACAATAATGGCATGCAAAGCCATGACAGCACCAGCACCAGCACGTTTGACCGGGATGGCCTGATTGAGTATCTCCAGACAAAAAAGATTGAGTTCATCCATACGCTACCCAATGTCAACGAGAGTGGCACCGGCGCACGCATCGATATTAAGCTTGGTGGTTCTAACATTTACAAGGTTGAGATTTCAAGCGAGCTCGAGAAACTGCTCAAATGGCAAAAGATTATTGGAGACTATTCCGTGGCCCATGTCACGGGTAAGTTGAAATCCAAACACGCCACGCCTACCACAACCCCGGAGCCCGTGGCCAAGAAGGAGGAAGACGGTGCAATCAAGTCCGAAGGCAGCGATGTTAAGACTGAGACCAATGATGTCAAGGCTGAAGGCGACGCGGTCAAACCCGAAGCCGCAACACCGGAAGTGGCATCTACCAAGCCCGCACCGGCTAGCAACAAGTACGAACCTTTGCTCCTGGTCCCCCTTGAGACGGCACGAGAGGTGGCGCTGGCACCGCGCACCAACCCCATTCTCGTGGGCGATATCAAGTTGGCCGAGCTCAAGCGCAAGCTTTTCCGCCAGTTTGGCCTCCGCTCCGAGTTTGGCGCCGAGGGCATTTTGGTCATCTTTGTGGCCGGCACTCGCACCCCCAAGCTGGCCATCCGCAAGCTGGGTGAGGGTAATATTGTCGTTGAGGGCGTGGGTGTTGATGAGGATTTTTACAAAGTCAAGAGCTTTATTCGTTCCATGCTTGCATCTGTCTAATCTTTACTACAAACACTTTTTTTTTTTTTTTTTTGCAATTGATATTGATCTTTAGTTGTTGCATTTACCTTTCCATACCGCCCTTTTGTCCATTTATTTATCTATCACCAATGTTTCTTTTTTTTCATGTCAATCCATAATTCCTGCAAACTAAAAGAAAAAGAAAAAGAATTTTGTATATAGATTACTTGTAAAGAAAAAAAATTTAAAACAAATTAAAATCAAATTAAAAAAAGATATTTTTTTTTTTCGTTTAATGTATCATTTAGAGATTTCATAATTGTATATATTGCACAAAACACATGTTACAGAGGGGCCTGCGACGGCTGTGACTCTTGTTTGTTGACGGAGCGCGCAGTGGCACCTGACTCCATGTCGTTATCGTCGCTGTTGATACTGAACCGGTCGTCGTCAGCGTCATGGGCAAGGCCCTGGAGCTCCAGGTCGTCCTCGTCATGGCGCTGCACCCGCGAGTACTCCGGGCCTCTACTGCTGCTGCCGCTGCCGCCAAGGAACTTGTACGTCGAGTTCTGGTAAACGCGCTGGGCCCGGGTCTTGATACTCTGCCAGATCACGGCCCGGCGGACTTTGCCCAGTAACAGGTACAGGATGACAAAGAGAATTAACAGGAAAAGGAGGGACCCCCAGATCCGCTTGCTGTGGTGCTCAAACATGTCTTCCCAGTCGTAGTCGTCGTCGTCGTCGTCCTTGCTGTCGCCCTTGGATGGCTCGACGCTCGAGGTGAACGGGGCACGCACGCCCTTTTGCTCAATGCCAAACTCGAGGAGTGGCGAGACGCCGTTGTCGCTGATATCAGAGTTTTTAAACAACCCAGTGCTGTTGCTGAGCCCCGTCAGTAAATAGTTTTGCTCCGCGGTGGCGTACATTAGAGCGCGACCAAGCGTCCAGGAGTACTCAACACCGTTGATTTTCTCAACACTTTGCAAGGGGTTCAAGTAATCAGTAAGGGTCTCAGTGTGCTCGCTCTGGTCGCTGTTTTTGCCATCCACAAGATTAGGCAGCTCAAGACCCTTTTCGACCATCTCCAGGATCCAGCTGGTTCGGATGCACAAGTCCTGCAAGCTTGACTCGGACTGTTTCTTAATGCCCTTCTTTTTGTTGGCCTTGCTGTCAGCAATGGCGTTGTTTTTAATGACAAGGTCGTCCCAGTTGCTTTCGCAAAACTCCTTGAGCTTAGTCTTCAAGCGTTTGCCATCGAACCGGCCGCCCATCTGGAACCCGTCATGGGTGGTATCCCAGTACTCGCTGACGCCGATAAGGTGGTTTATGCTAAAGTCAAAGTCAACCTTCTGGTCGCCCTTGACCTGCTTGGCAATGGGCTCTAACAGCTGCTGGCACTTTTCAAAATCGCCGGTACCAGTGGTCGAAGCCGCCGCGGCCTCGATTTCCTTGGAAATATCCTGGCCTTTATACGACTTGATCCGTCTGCCTTCGGAATCGTAGTAAGTGACGAGACCCTTGGGGTCACATGGGTTCTTTTTGCTGTCTTTGATCTTTTCAAACACCTGTTTCTGAACCTCGTTAACGCCAAGGCCGAGAAACGTCTTTGACGAGACTTGGAACTTGAGGTCATCCTCCATTTTGTCACTGTTCAAAACACCAAGATTAACTGTGTAAAGGCCCTTAAAGTTCTGATCAATCTCAGTCTTGTTTGGCACAAAGGTGACTTGGGTCGACGCACCTCCCATCTCCAGGAAGCCGTACGTAGTGTGGTTCTTACCATGATCGTGTTGCTCCGGGTTCTGTAGACCACCAACGAGATAATTGACCGCCAACCAGCCAAAGATTCCCTCGGTGTCACCCGTGATGATATTGACATGTTCATTGCAATCAGGTAAATAAAATTCTGTAGTCTTTTTAATAAAATCGCACGATTGACCCAAAATCTCCTTTTTCTGGTCCTCTTCTAGGAGACGCATGCCGCCCGTTGCATGGATGAAAATCGGGGTCCGCGCATGCTGTTCCGCCGGAATGACAGTTTCAGCGTACTGCAAAAGTTCCGCCAGGTGGTCTTTGCCAATTGTCTCCGCCTTGCCTACAAAGCTTGACATACCGGGATTGATCTTTTGCACCCATTTCTTGCCTTGCTTGTTTACAACGGGCAAGCGACCAAGCTTAGGCTTGTTTTTTTTTTCTCCTTTACACATGGATTTCTTGTCGTCGTCATCATCATCGTCGTCGTCGTCGCTGTCGCTATCATCGTCATCGTCCTTATCCTTTTTCTCGCAGTCTTCTAATGCCTTTGACCCCTTTTCCTTCTTGTTGCCGTATGACGTGTCGGGATATGAATAGACATGCACTCGCGACCCGCTTGACCCGGCGTCAACAATTACAATGTAATTGTATGGCAGCCCATTTTTGTCATATACAGGAGCTGTGGAGGGCTTGGACTTGTCTTTTGCCATCGTGTTAAGTGTCTTCCTGGTGTATTTCGCAATGTTGGTGGATACGAAAGAGGAAGAAAAAAAAAAAAAAAAAAAAAAAAAAAGGCAATGCTACAATAGATTCATGTTTGCGAAGTAATTCAATTCTCTTTTTTCACTATGGTAAACGGCTTATTCAAGGTACCACAGGACTGGTTCTCGAACAGACTAAGGAGACACTATCTCGGAACAACAATTCATTAAAAGTTTCATTTGCATTATCATTCGCTACTAATTAATCTATAAAAACTACAGTTGGTCATCCAGAAGGGCTTCAACAGCACCATTCACATTGCCACCACTTCTTCTCAAGGCACGAACGTTTCGGTCAAAGTCAAAAAATCCGAGCTCGTTCAACTGACGAAGCTGAGCTTCGTATCTCTCCTCGGGGGGTCTGTTGTCCTCAGGCTGAGGAGCGGCAGCACCACCACCAAGCAGGCTGGCCAGCAGCTCGGGGTTGTAGCCAGCACCGGCACCAGGGTTACCTAATGACGGATTGAGCAGAGCAGCAAATGGGTTGGCAGCAGCATCAGGGTTGGCACCACCCAGAAGCGAGGCAAATGGGTTGGCAGCAGCATTAGCGTTGGGAGTTGTGTTAGTGTTGGTTGTAGAAGATTCAGTAGATCTCTCAGTAGAGTCGTTGGTAGCAGCACCAGGAGCAGGGAAACTGCTGGCGGGCTGGCCAAAACCATTGTCGCCACCCATCATGCTCTGAAGCTGCATCATTTGGCGCAGAGCATCAGGGTTGGACATCATATTTCTGAACATGGGACTCTGAATCATAGATCTGATTTGAGGGCCCATCTGGCGAAGCTGAGGGTTGGAGTTAATCATCATCTCAACCATGCTGGGGTTGGACAGCATGGCTTCCATCTGCTCTCTAAAGCCTGGTGCGCTCATCATACTAATAATATCATCTGTATTTGGGTTTGCTCCCATACCCCCGTCGGGACCAAACATACTGGCATTGGGTAGAGATGCATAGCCAGCATATCTAGCTCCCGTCAGGTCCGCAAGTGGGTTTCCAGGGTTAATTCCAGTGGCAATATTAGCAGGTGTAGCGGGGGTGGAGGAAGCGGCAGAGCCACTTCCAGCGGCGGAAGAAGAGTCCTTAGGAGGAGCGCCGCGAATGAGATGGAGTGAGTTTCCGTTCTTAATTTTGTAGGAGCTTAGAGTCTCGGGGTCTTTCAGAATTCTTCCAGAAAAGATCACTCTTTGTCTGTCAGCAGGGATCGAAGATTTCTCTGCCAGGACCTCCTTGAGCTCAGCAACCGTTGCTTCTAGGGAGATGGTGACTTCGTACTTCTTATCGGCAGAAGACCTTTTAAAAGAAAAAAAAACGAGTTAGTACAAAAGCAATTGATACAAGCGGCACATGGAACTTCTCAACATACTTGATAATGATGGTGACTTCCTCGGCTGATTCGGACATTTTTAAATGTGTTGATTAAGATTAAACTGGTAATGTGAAAAAATTGAAATTGAAAAAAAAAAAAAAAAAAGCTTTGAGTTGTTTTGCACAAAAGTCAGCTGCAATGATGTGTCAAAGTTCAATTTCTAAGAAATAAGAAAGAGACGTGGATTAATAAAACTGCTGAAGAGGGAATGCACTGATGATTCAAGCAGGGCTGGTGGAGAAGGAAAGAAGGAGAAAAGCAAAAGAAAAAAAGACAACGTAAAACCCAAAACCAGAAAAGGAAATTTTAGGAACGTCATGGAATTTCCGTACAAGAATCACAGATATATGTCATAATATCTAGAAATGGCATATCGTAAAATACAATAACATCACAGAAGTAGTCGTTTATTTTAATGGCTGAAATAATAATACCTCTAGTGCATATTTCAAGTATTATCATTTGATGGTGCTGAAATAAACCAAGAGAAAAGGGGTATATGGCCACGATATCAACACTTGCTTATCGATATCAAGAAAAAATTGAAGATTAAGGGGAAACATTTCCTAACTTATCATGGTCTGTAAGATGGATTGCAAATTTATTTAAAATACTTTTGAGTCTTTAGCAGCTTGAGATATCTTTAAAAGCTTTCTCGTTGCAAAATATCGTTACTGTCTAGGTTCCATCGTATGTTAGTAGCCCTGTGGCATTTGCTATTTAAAAGTAAAAGGCCAGCCAAAAGGACCATTTGCTTAGATAAATATTGTCATTAATGTAGATAGATAGATAGGTAGATAGATAGATAATCAGTTTATTGTCCTTACATCAAATAGTTACATACAAAATTACAAAACAAAATGACATAC